>JAKUCV010000594.1:0-24803 GCA_028386065.3 Turnera subulata | reverse complement strand
TGCTGTACTTGTGCTCGTGAGCTACTCACCCTACGAGCATGACTTCACTTTCATGTATATTTAGACTTTTAATGTTCACTGAGTAGGCGACTCACATAATCGCCACCGTTGTTTTTCAGACTTTAGTTAGCGTGCAGACTCACTTATACCCTCGACTCGAAGATCAGACGCAGTCACTTCAGCAGGTAGTTGTGCATTATCTCTCGGTGGGATCCATAGGGCCATATGCATGATATTTTCTATCTTGAGTATTATTATTATTTTCATCTTCCGTTGCATGTGAGATAACTCGAGATGTCATAAATATTTTATCTTTATATCGGCAGTTAGCCGGAGTTGATTTGTGATATTATGTCGGCATGATGCTGTGATGGCTTATTATTTGTTAAGCCGGTTGACCTCATGTACTTTTATGACATCTCGTTGATAATGCATTTTCATGGAAAATGTTGGTATGCTGAAGTATCGGTTTTTGTACCCCGGGTTTCAAAGAGTATTTTGGTAACTCTTTTTCATTTATTCAGTTTATTTTTATTTAATTGGGGTACGGGATTCCACACTTTTATTGTGGAATTGCAGGGGTATAGCAAGAAGGTCTCAAGACTTTGTGCATACCTTAAGGGATCTGAAGAATCAGTACAAGCCTAACATGGTACTGATTACCGAGACTCTGAGTCAATTCATTTGGGATCCATAATATTTCATTTTATTACTGGGGGTGTCTGCACTCGCGTAAATATACGATCTTCTAGATCATATTAAAACATCCGTTCTTCAGGAACATATTCGAATTTATGCTCTTCTGGAGCGTGTTTATCATTTTTTCATTTCGAAATGTCATAATATGTTATATTGACATCTACACACATATAATTCTCCCCCTGTGGATGTCAATTTTGCATTGTCTGCGAGACTGATGCTTCAGGCATTATTCCGAGAAACAATTATAAAGTACTGAAAAGTAAATAAAAATAAATTGCAATGCCTAATAATTTAAACTGAACATAAAAATAAATTGAATATAAAATGAATTGTTAAGCAAGTATAATATCCACCTTCTGGTGGTCATATAATTGCCATCTTCTGGTGGTAATAATGTTTAGTTTCGATTTTTTTTCGAAGGATCTGCAGGATCTTTTGAACGGTAAGACTTCCAGTCTTCGTTGTATTTTCTGTTCCCTAGTCTTCTGGACTCTTTCATGTAGTCTTCCTGACTATCCTCATTTAAATACATTTTCGCATTTAATGCCCATTATAAATTTCTTCTGGAAATTTTAAGGGCCTCAAATTCAAATAACATAATTGAATATATAAATGCTTAATTAAAATAAATAAGCAAGGGGCCTTATATTAATTACCCCAAGTAAAGTAAATGGCAGGAAATTAAAAAAATGGGCCTAGAACGAGCCCATAAGTAAAATTAAAGATGAGAAAATTAAATACAATAGGCCCTATTATAGCCCAATTAAAAATAAATGGCTGGAAATTAAATGCCTTTTATTAAGTAGCCTAATAAAAATTAAATTACTGAAAATTAAATGTGATGGGCCTTACACGAGCCCAATTAAAACGTAAAGAAATAGGCGGCATAGCCGGCCATTAAATGAATAATGGGCCTTCTTAATAGCCCAATCAGAATTTAAATTAAAACAGAAAATATGCTTACTCGATAAATCTTTCAGCAATAACATATATAATACGCTTATATGATAGAGGCGGCTTAGCCGGCCAATAAATAAATAAAATAAATTTTACAGCCTTCTGGGCTTATATAACGATCTTCCGGGCTTTGCCGGGAAAAATCCGAGGTTTCAAAGGCCTTCCGGGCTCATATAACGGTATTCCAAGCTTGGCCAGGAAAAATCCGAGGTTTCAAATTTCGGCCAAAATCACTATTCACGGTCGCCAGAAATTACTATTCACCGTGCCAGATAATGTTCCGAGGCATCAAATTCCGGCCAAACACATCGGGGTTTGCCGGATTCCGACTAAAATCATTATTCACATGGCTAAAATTGTTGTTCATGATGTCGGATTTACTATTCATAGGCCAAAAACTAATTTTCGGGGCTCACCAGGAGCTCACCATACATTTAATCATCCAAGATCAACAATAATTAAATAGTCAATCACACAATAACATCATTAATTAAACAATAATACATTCGTTTAGGACAAAATTGAGAATATAAATTACTTAAAGATTGGATTGCAGGGACTTACCTAAATAAAACGAAACGTTAGAGACTGAACTGACTAGGCCACAGCCCAAGTCCAGGCCACGGCCCATGCACGCCAGCCCGACCCAGCCAGCCCTACCCAGAACTGGGTCGTCTTCAAAACCCGCGACTGTGCTGGTGGCGGTGTGTGGTGGGCGGCGTCCGCAGGCGAGCGAGGGCGGTGGTCCGGCGATGCAGGGGCGGCGAGGGAAGAGACGCGAGGAGGCCGGCGTCGGTGCTGCAGCGAGGCAAGGTGGGGAAGCGAGGGCGGATGGCTTCGGATCGGGGCCTCGGTGGTGGTGTCGGGTTGAGATTGGCCGTCGGGTCTTCCTCCCATGGCGGCGCGATGAGGCGAGGGCAACGACACGAGGAGTGACAGGCGACTCGAGCGACGAGGGAAGGCGTCGCTGCCGGTGGTCGTAGGTGGTTACAGGAGCGAACCAGACCCGACAAAGCTTACCGGGTCAACGGGTGCGGCCGTCGGGTTTCCACCTCCCTGCGGCGCGTCCGGCGGCGGCAGAGGGCAGGTAAGGTGCCGGTCGGTTGGCGACGGTGTGGAGAAGCCGTTGGTGGCGGCGGTGAGGCGAGACGCGGCCGAAAACGCTTCACCATAAGGCTCGGGTATGGTGCTCGGGTGATGGTACAATGCATCCATTCTTCTTTTTTTTCTGTATTTGTTGCCCAGGTTTCAAGCTTGCATGGTTGAGCACAATTCGTGCTGATAACGTGTTAGAAAATAATAGGATTTGAGTTACAATTAGGGAAGAAGAGAGGATTAAAGAGAGGAAGAAAATTAGAGATGGAGGATGGAGGAGCTCAAACGGGTCATGTACCCGGTTCTACTTTTTCATTCCCAAATTTCTTCTTATATACACATATATATACATAAATGAGGTATGTACAAATAGTATTCATACTGTATTATACTTTATTTTATAACAATTTGCAGGATGATGCTGCAAATATTGGTCGTAGTGGTCCCTCAGTACAATAATTAAATGGACATCTTGACGAAGGGTACTACTCTTCATCAAGATGGATTTGCATTCAAATAGTCACTTGTTTAATGTGGACATCTTGATGAAGGGTGTACTTTTCACCGGTTTAGAATTTTGGCAACTTAATTCACTTGTTTAATGTGGAAAGAATGCTTTTTTGTTCTCGATGGGAAGTATGGAGCAGAATCTCCTTTCGTGATGGAGGCTACCTATATCTCAGCAAATATATTTCCCCCATTTTTTTACCCTTTTATTCTTGTCTTTTGTTTGTCTCGTTGTCCTTTTTTTCTAACCCCAGTCTTGGGGCAACGATCTCATGGATGCATAACTCCAAATTCGACATGATTTTTTTTTATTCAAATTTTCAACGGATTAAAGCGTTTTTCCGTTCCGTGTAAGGTCTGAAAGTTGGAATTCATCCTCGTGTAGGATTTTGGTCTCTTTTCATCCCTCTGTTTAACCCTTTTGGTTTGTCCGACCGAAATCCAGAGAAAATCGTTGACATGGCATATTTTCCGGCGCCATATCAGCTTTGTGGGTCCCAAAGATATCAGTCCAACCAAAAAACCACACTCGGTCGACTCAAACCATTCGCCCACCAAATTAACTCTTTGATATATTTTGTCTTATTATAGAAATCAATTTATAATAGAAAATAAATTTTGTTTTAATATGTTTTAATTAATTTTAATAAAGTATATCGATTTGTCAAAAAAAACATTGAAATATATTTTTTTGGACGTGGTGGGTCTAGGGTCGACCTTCTCCTCACGTCGTTTGGCATTTTTTTATTTTCCTCCCTTTCTTTTGGTTCCAGTTTTCCTTGTATAACTATATATATATATATATATATATATATATATATAAGGAAACAAGAAAAATAAAATACTTGTGAATTTTTAAAAAATATTAAATAAAAAAATACGTATTTAAAATAATAAAATAATATTTTGGGTTCTGGATTATTTAGGTGGATGGAATCGGTCAGATGGATCCTGATTTGGTTTTGGGTTTTTCCTAACATATGGGACCCAAAAATCTGTGGTAGCACCGAATATGTGCCACGTCAACGATTTTCGGCGGATTCTGGCCGGACGAACCAAACGGGTCGAACGGAGGGATAAAAAGAGGCAAAAAATCTACACGAGAATGAAATCCAAGTTTTAGGCCTTACACAGAAAAAAAAAACGCTTTAATCCAATTTTCGACATGACTTGTTGGGTCAACATTTCTCTTCTCTAACGCCAAATTGGAGCAATGAACTTTATGGATGCAGAAGTTCAAGGGAAATTGACAAAAAGTAGTAGGTAATTGATTCTCTTGCTCGTCTGCTTCTAACTTTTTTTCTTACCCACCCCAAACTTGAGACAATGAACTTGATGATGTTATACATAGAGATAAACTAGCAAAGAGTAGTCATGATAGAGCAAGAATGGGTTTGTGGGGTTCTCTTAATATTAAGAAATGGATACAATTAATATTAAAAAAATATTCATATCATAACATCTTTTGTTACGACAATTTCCAATCGTCAAGTAGTGGATCATTATATATTGTGCTTTCGCTGACTCTAGAGGGAATACAAAGACAAGCTAAGAAAAAAAAAGATTAAACGCATATAAAACTTTATCAATTTGCGACTTTTTTGCAACCTTAAATGGATACAATTAATATTCGGGGAATTCTATGGTACCCAGGGCTATGTTTAGGGTACCAAATCCATATCTTAGATGGATCAATAAAAATTAAATATTTTAAATTCATATTTATTCATTTTATATAATTGTCCTTCTAGCTTATTTTATTTTTTTAGGTACAATGATTTTATAAAATTATATTTTATGCCTTATAATTTATAAAATTATCTTTAGTGCCCAACACATAAAAAAGATATCTTTCCAAAAATCAGTGTTGTCAAATCCGGACCGACCCGGACGGTCAGTTAACCGAGACCCGCTTGGGTCTCTGGGTCAGTAATTCTTTTATTAATTTATGATTAAATCGCAGTTTGACCAGTATTTACCCGACACGATCTGGAGGCCCGACCGGTTCAACCTCCAGACCGGGTTTAATAACACTATCAAAAAATTTGTCATGATTCGAACCTATGATCTTAAAAATAAAAGAACATACAATCATAAAATTAACTACACACATCTCTTGTAACAAATGGACTTCTCTATATTAATTTATATTAAATTTATATTAATATAATTTATTTCGACAAAAAAATTATATGAAATTTATTTTTTCATATAATAATTTTATTTTTTTCAAAATTGATTTTAGATTAAACGGATGATATAGTTTCTGTAACAGCCCGGGTAAAAATTTATATTTTTACCGGATTGTAAAATGCTTTGTACAGTAATTTACCATATAAAAATAATCTTGGGTAATTATTTCAGGGAAATTATGCATCGGATTCCGAAACCGAGCTGTGTCCCACGTTTGGGATTTTTCTGCGGATTTTACGGACCAAAGTTGAAATTTTTCGAGTCCAGGAATCTCAAGAAAAGTCAGGTTTATCCTCGAGATAACGGACCATAAATAAAGTCAAGGGGGTATTATAGTTATTTTCTGGTCCGGACGGAACACAACTGTATAATTGAATTATGCAGCCGCCTTTTTCCTATATGCATGTGAGGGTTTGTTCCCTCCTGTGATGAACGTGACCCTGCGTGTTTTATTTTTGCTCGTACCCATCATCATCTACAAAACACACAAATCAGTAACATCTTCTCCACCTGCAAAAGCACAAGGAAGCCAGCATACACCTCACTCCCTGCAACCACAAAACTTGTAAAGCAAAAAAAAAAAACAGTTTCCTTCTTTTTCCACAAATCAAACCAGAAAAAAAAGGAAAAAAATAATATATATATATATATATATATATATAAAAACAACAAAGACGGAACGACTGCCGACCACCACCCGAGAACCAACAGCAGCCACCATCGACCCTCCACCGCGAGCAACACCAGCGACGCCGCCGTCCTCACGTCGTCCAGCAGCCGAACGCCTTCTGCAGCCGCCTTCCTCCTCCCTGCACCTCGCCGTCGTCCACCTCACGCGCGACAGCCAAGTCGCGGCTCCACCATCTGCTACTGCAACCGCCGCCCCTCACCCAGCGACGACGCCGAATCGGCCTTCCTCTGCTCGCCTACTCGCAGCACCGCAGCCTTCGCCGCCTGAAACCGCCGCCAGCAGCGAATGACCCGTGGACCCGCTTCCTCTTAGCCGTCACCGCTGCACCCTTCTTCGTCGTCGTCAGCCGCAGCAAGCCACAGCGACAGCCGCCCCTCGTCGCGCCTCCTCCCGTTTGCTGCTGCCGCTGCCCGTGTGTGTCTCGCCGCGCCGCCGCCTTGCTACAACTAGGTGAGCTGCCGATTGAAGAAACCCATCTAGTCGGGCGGGTCGACCCAGTAGCAATGGGTTTGACCCGGGTCTACTAGGCCATGAGATGGGTTGGGATGCTTCGAGCTAGGTGTGGAATAGGAGTTGGGCCAAGTCTTGGTTCGGGCTCAGATCGTGGGCCTGATGCCTTGGCTTGGGCTGGCCAGTCAGTCCTGGACCTGGTCATCCCTTGGGTCTGGGCTGGCTAGTACTATTCACAAGCCCAGTCTGTTTTAATTAAAAAATAAAAAATAAAAAAAACTCTGGAAGAAAAGAATAATAATCCTGAAAAATGGAATTTTAATGGTAATTATATTTTTGAAATATATGGTATACTATATGGAAATAATTATTTTGGGAAAAATATAAGTAAAAGAAATATTTTGGAAAGTACATACTTATGGAATAATTTGGAAATGGTATTATCAAAGTAAGTAATATACCGGAATAATATCTGGGTACAAGTATGGTATTATTTTGACACTTGAAAATAAATGGTGAATTATGATGATAAAGGGAATAACCCGGGGGAGTACCGAGTTGGTCCAGTAATTATTTTATGGCTTACAGTATTAGTCGAGCATTTGCATATCATCTTATGTGTGCATAAATTATTGTTTGATATAGGAATTGATAACGAGCAGTACCCCGAGGAGCCTGAGCCGGGACATTTCGAGGACTTTCAGGAATAGGAATCGGCTAAAGTGAGGATAAGTAAATATTTATATACTGCCTGTAATACCAAGTTGTTGTTTGTTTACTATGTGTGTTATATGCTAGAATAATTCTTTGTGACTGTGAATGGCTTGTTGTGTGATGAGTTAAATTGATGTTTGATGTTGTTGATGATGTTGAAAATATTGCTACTGTTGTTGTTATTGATGATATTGGAATTGTTGGTATAAGTAAGCCTACGACTGTTGTTGTTGACTGTGAGGATTGTGTGAGTTGAGTACCGGGGGGTACTGGTATGAGATAACAGTTGGGATAAGTTGTAATATCCAGACGAGTGGAGAGGCTGTGAGCCTGCTCGGGATAATGAGATAATGGTTGGGTAATAGAATTATAGTAACTAGTTGAGGGAGGAGAAATAATAAAACTGGATACACTTAGACATCTAGTAAGTCACAGTTAAATGTTGGAACAACCAGATGGTAGTCTTTATTTTATGGTGCTGGGGGAGAGTGTGCTTGGGGTCTGCTCCCTGTTTGTACCAGTTATTATTTTAGGCGCTGGGGGAGAGTGTGCTTGGGGTCTGCTCCCTGTCTGTGCTAGTTATTACGTGGAGGTACCAGGGCGGGGTCCACGGGCTAGCTAGCTTGACTACCAGGCGACAGCCACCATTTAACTTGTGATAGGGGCCCTGATAATTAAATTGGTATAGCGTGTCTAGAATCACAAGGTGTGTTATTTGAGGTTCGTGAGAACCTTAGTTAATTGCTGTTGAGGTGACTTGATCATTATCAGTTGCTTGTATATGTATATTTGCTTATGGATTTTACCCGGTGAGTACTTCGGACTCATCCCTCGCCTGCGTGACCTGGTCGCGTAGTTTGAATGTGCGTAGCTCAGGTACGTTCGAGGCAAGCTGTGGCGCACCCTCTGCCAGGCCAGGATCCATCCTGCGTTGCATCATTTTCATACTGTTGCTTGTTGTTGTATTGAATTAAGAATTCCGCTGCTTGCAATTTGGTACTCTACTTCTGTTGCTTGTTGTAATAATGTCTCCGTGCCGGGACGAGTACTGTTGTTGTATTATGTACTGTCGTTGTATTATTACTATTGGCTTGTGGTATTTACCGTTGTGGTTTTAAGTAATAAATAATAGGTCCCACGTGTTTACTGTGTATAACGGTAAATACGGTTAGGGGCGTTTTAGTTTCCTGCTTTTATTAGTTTTCCAATTCATTTTTAATTTCCTAAATTATTTTCTTATAAAATATATCTTTAGAATATTAGTATCGTGTATTACAATAAAAAAATAATGTCAAATATCTAACAATTTATTAGTCCACGACCCGTGAGATCCGCAGGCTTCATCATTTAATTGTTTTTTATTAAAAAAATAAATTTTCCAACTTAATTTTTAGATAAGTAAAATAAATAAAAATACTCAAGTGATAAGAAAAGGATAAAAAAAATAAAGTATTTTGTAATAATATTCACAAAAAATAACTTTTAAATTTTTTGTGTGTTTTCTTTTTTTTGCTACTTCGTGTTCTATATAAATAAAATTTATTTTATACGTCAATATCTAATCCAGTTTTTGTTGCATATGCATCATGATATATAATATAAATAATAATTGGAAGAATAATATTTTCTAAACGAGTAATACTTAATATTATATGTATAGTTATATTTTTATATATAACTATAAAAAAATTTAATTTAATTTAAATATGATTATCTAATGCGACAATTTTTTTCTTATCTTAAATTTCTTTAAAATTCAATGTATGTTTACAATCATATTCAATACAAATCAAGTTTTTTTTTTTATGAAAAATCTCTCATGTTATCCTTATATATTAGGTTTTATTCCCAAATGCACATTTTTTTTTTGAAATCTACTTTGCATATCCCTTAACATAGAGTTAAGTTTTAGTTTATTTTCATATTATGAAATAAAAAAATAGTATATATAATAAGTAAAATGATTATCTCACTATATTATCATTAATCTCAATTCTTAAATTATACATTGACACTATTACCCTAAAAAAATTTTAACCTATAGACTTTTAAAAATTTTTACTCACAATCGCAATCATAAATGAAACACCCCGACTACGATTTACCCACAATCGGAAATTTTAAAAAATTTTTACTCACAATCACAATCATAATTACTAAACAATAGTGCCGACACGTGGCACAGACAGTAAATACAATAGGAAAATCCGGCTCTACGGCCCAAAGATAATATCATGTCACCCGACCTCGGGTATCTCAACATCAACAGCACATCATAAGCATTTATAACTCAATGTCAAAATATGCAAAGCCCGATGCAACTAATGGATCTGAGTCCTGCCCGAGGGTACACTGCAGCTTGCCTCGTACGTTCCTGTACCACAAACAACTCATCCTAAGGGATGAAACCCCGCAGGCGAATGGTGAGTCCGAAGTGCTCAATGACCAAGGATAAACAGAGATATGCAGGCAACCATAATACTTTCGAAGTAATTACAGACAAATGCAACTCAAAGATTCTACAAAATACGACTGAGCCAAGACCAAAAGAATATTTATTATTATTACCAAATTTTATCTTCCGGGCCCCTGTCACTGGACAAGCTAGGGTCGTACCTGGTTATTAACTAATTCCGGATGCCAGGCCAAAACACAATCCGGGATCAACATCCCAATATCCAAATCATCCGGGATCAACATCCCCAATAACCAAACAAAACCGGAAATGACACCACAGAACTAGTCTCTAACCATCTAGTCGTACCACTACTTTCCATGTGACAATTAAATCATCATCTCAAATTCAATTCCAATTCCATTTCCCATACTCATTATCCTTTCCTCAATTATCCACAGATATCAGTTCAACATTAATGTCAACACAAAATCCACAAACCAGTAACACAGTTTATCAACAACAACAATAACATCATGGCAGTCAAACAACCAACAATAATCATCTCAACAGTTCAATCAAACAACAAAACACACACAGTATTACGGGCACATATCAAAGGTTATCCATCCTCACCTGATGTGTCTCTGAAACCGACATCTGGTCAAACCTCGTTACCCTATATGTATATATAGAAACACAATAATCACTTATAATGCACAACAAAATGATTATGCATGATACCGGTTTAACATTTATTAGACAGCTTTTCTGTTCATTTTAGTATCTCCACAATTATCTTATTACCAAACAGTTCATCCGACTTGGTGGCAATTACTGATTAAGTATATCCAGCCAATATATCAAAACATACTTGATTTTAAACCAAAAACCGAACAGAGCGTCCAAGCCGATATCCCGACCCTTAGGTCGCTTATGGCAAGAAAGTATGTATATACAAATCCGTTGTATAAATCATATAGAGGGAAATAGAAAGAATTATGGCCCGTAAAATACTCGTAATTTATTTAATAATACGAATTAAATAATATTTGTAAATAATATACCCGTTAGTAAGAAATCATTATAGTCGGGATACGGTATAAGTAAACATTTGGAAATATACATATATATCCGATAACTTTAAATAGAGTGTAAGCGGTAACATAAATTAGTGGTCGAAATATTATAACCTTTATTAAAATAAAGTCTTAGATAAATAGTCAAAATAATATTACCACTTATTATGTTAACATAATATTTACGGTAAATTAATGAAGCATAGTTTAGTCGTAAAATAAATTCTATACAGGTCTTATAAATACATAATTAAATCCAAAAATAATATTGTTTTTAATTTACAAATTAAATTATTAACTACTTAATCATGCATATATAGCTAACAATATATATGGTCGAAATCCATATTAAATTATGGCCAAATATTATTTAGCCAATGAAATATCATTAGTAGTATATATATAAGAATATTGGTAAATAAAATAGGATATGGGCCTATTATTATTCTACCCGAGAAGAACGGCAATTGATCATATTAGAAACATGATAATAATAAATTAAAGCGGCGATACTGGCACTGGAGGCTTCAGGCGGCAGCAAGGGAGGAGCAAGTGAGTCACGGGGAGGGATGATGTGTGATTGATTGAGGGAGAAGCTGAGACAATTGGGAACTGATGGGTGTGTCTCGGTGAGTGAGGGAGGAAGGAAAGAGGAGGAAGATGGTGGTGGTCCAGTGGTTTGAGGTGGCGATGGTGGGTTGAGGGAAAGGTGTCGGCGCGGCAGAGAGGGGCTGCTGACGAAGAGAAGAGGAGAAAGCAGAGGAATTGAGGGGGAGAGGTGAAGGGATGAGGAAATCGGGAGAGGAGGAGGAGAAAATAAAGAAGAGAAAAGGGGAAGGAGACAAAGAGAAACAGGGAAGAAAAGAAAGAAAGAAGGTAGTGGGGTAGGGGCGGCGGAAGAAGAACAGGCCGGAAGAAGGAAGGAAAAAAAAAAAGAAAAGGAAAAGAAAGGAAAAAAGAAAGAAAAGAAGGGAAAAGAAAAGAAAGTGGCCACGTGGCAAGCCACGATTGGCCGGACCAGATTTTTTGTGTCGGAATAACGTGATCGCAGGGGTACTTTCGTCTTTCCGTCCCGAGTCCGAAAATACAACTTGGGCTCGAAAAATCCGATTAATACCCCTGAGCATCGTCCAAGTCTCGGAATTGAAAACCGAGGCTCGGTTAACGAAAGAAATTCCAAAACCCGTATCGGTATTAAACCTTGTTTAACATTTTAACATAATCTTTGTAAAACATAAACACCATTTAACAATTTTTCTTTTATAAAATTCAAAGTAGATCACCAAAGAATAATATATTAGATATTATGGAAATAAAAGATGAAATTTCTTTTTAAACTATAATTGATAAATTATTGCAACATAAATAACATAGCTAAATAATAATATTAGTACTAATGTTGATTAGGAAAATATTAATAATTATGGTCACAATAGTAACAATAATAATAGTTTTCTAAGTAGTAAAAATAATGAAAATTGACTCGGTTTAGTAAAATTATTGATTAACCGCGATAAAAATTTTATTAACCACCGTAAAAGTCAAAACAGCTTGGTAAAAATCACGAAAAATTTACCCGGGTCGTTACAACAAATGTCTAGGTAAGAAAATTATATATAAGAAAAAAAATTAATGATGTATTAGATTTTTTACATGATTTTTTATTATTAATACACTAATAAAATTAAAAACAAAAATTTTTATGATCTCTGAAATTTTAATCTTTGATTATTTTTACTATGAAAATTTTAAATTCTGCTTTTAAAAAAATTTAATTTTGAAATTTTTCTAAAATTAATTTAGTCAACTTTTAAGCAGGACTAATTAATTATCTTAATAATCAATGTTATAATGTAATCAATCAAGTAGACGATGTAATTATCATTTAATTTTTTTTAACATTATGAATTTGAATATTTCTATGCATTAAAATGCTCAAATAATTATCATATATCTTAAAAGTCATGATACAATTTTATGTCGTAGTAACTTTATTTTTAAATATTCCCACATGTAATTTTTCTAAATTCTTAAGATGATGTAATATTTTCTAATAATTCATAAAATTTAAGTTATGATTGTAAATATTCTACTAGATTTTTTTCAATATTTTCCTCCTTAATATAGATTTAAAATTTTTCCAATTATTTTGTACTGGCAATTCTGAAACACCCCAACCCAAATTTACCGAACAAACAGGAATTATCGTACAATAGTGCCGACACGTGGCACAAACAGTAGATTCAACAGAAAACTGGCCCAACGGCCCAATGATAACAACATATCTCCCGACCTCGGGAATCTCAATAGTAATAGCACAACGGAAGCATTTGTAAACTCAATGTCAACATATGCAAAACCCGATGCAACTAATGGATCCGAGTTCTGCTCGAGGGTACACTACAGCCGCCGGAATGTAATCCTGATCTAACCTGCAAGAACTGTGTGAGGGGTGAGACCAACCACTGTCTCACCGATAAACTAATAAACCGAAGTATACAAGCAACCATAATATCAACAAGTAGTACAAGAGAATCACATCAGGATAGAAGAAGTAACTATCAGGAATATAATACCAACATCAGACTGAAAGATAATTTACGACGCAGCGAAAGAACGGCCACAAGTAAAATAAAATACTATATCCTACATGCACGAACATCATTACTCAAATCATAACATCACGAATAACCTCAACATCAACAATGTGTCTCCACAACTCCACATTCGACTGAAAGATACCATGAAACCTCCTGATACTAAACTTCCAAGTTATTATAACCAATTTCCTCTAATAAAATCCCCGAATCAAATGTTGGTCGCGCCGCTGTAAAAAAAAACAACACTGGACCGTTACGGGTCCTAGGCTGTTATAGGCCAAATCAAATCACAAGGTCGTTACGGACCCAAACTACCGCCTGACCATACCAAAATCCAATCCTCACAAGTGGTGTTACCACATCTCATTTTATTTTTCTCTCTGACTCTCTCATCAATCGAATCAAGACTGAGCCAAGGCTAAAGGTCATCTATACTGAATCAATTTTACTTCCACTCGCTCTGTCACGGAATATGCTAGGGTCGTACCAGGTTATCAACATGTTCCGAGTGCCAGATCAAAAGAGAGCCCAGGGATAGACATCCCAAAAGAGAACCCTGGGATAGACATCCCAAATATCAATCACGGGATAGACATCCCAAATAGAACCTAGGGATAGACATCCCAAAAGAGAACCCAGATGAAGGCTCGGGTTTTACCCAAAAAGATTCGTTCCGGGTTTGCCAGAAAATTCCTGAGGTATCGCCGAAAAATTCCCGAGGACGTCAGAATCCGGACAGCACTGTTCACAACAACCCAATTAGACCTTCAGTTACTGTCCATCGTCCATTATAGAGCCAATGTCGTACCACCATGCCAACAGCTTGGCAACCAACACTGTCACCATTACCACCGCAACTTCCCGGTGGCCGGAACTCCACCTAACAGCAACATCCGCCATCCAAAATACAGCAACCCACGCCCGCGACAACAACAACAGCGACATCATCATCCACCACCTCTGTCCAATTCAATCATCAACATCAGCCAACAAAATTATCAACAGGACAATTCAATTAGAATAAATTGGAGAGAGGAGGAGGAATCGTGAGACAGGGAGGAGAAAGAGGGATCGGGGTCTTGACTTACCCACACGACGACGACTCGGGATGCAGAGGAGGGGAAGCCTGCGGCGGAGCGTCACGGGTGGCGCGTCTAAGAGCAAAGGCAGAAGGGGAGGAGTGCGGCGGCATTGCTCCTCTGCTCGGTGGGTCGAGCTTGACTCGTCTTGTGGCGGCGGCTGCGAGCAGAGGCGGGAAGAGAGGAGATCGGCAGTACTTGGTGGCTACTGTGAGCGGTGGCAGCTCGAGGGGACAAGGAGGCAGCGTCAGGCAGAGCACGGCGGCGAATTGTAGAGGAGAGGAGGAAAAACTTAAGGAAGGGGCAGGTGTGTGGGGTCGACGGCTAGAGTTGCAGGGGTTAGAGGCAACGGTTGATGGGTGGAGAGGTGGCGGCTTGATTGGGGAAGGCAGAGGAGAGTAAGGGCTGGGAAGATGCGAGGAAAGGAAATGGAGAGAAAGAGAGTAAGGAGGAGGTGGAGGTGTGGTCGGCGAATTCTGGCAGAAGAAGATGATGAAGGGGCGCGTGTGGTCTGAGGCAGAGGAAGGAGAAGAAAGAGAGAGGGGTGCAGAGGAAGGCATGAGGAAACCGGTGAAGGGGAAGAGAAATAAAGAGGAAGAAGAAGGAAGGAAACAAGGGGAATAAGACAGAGGGAGATAGGAGTAACCGAGAAGAGAAAAGAAAATCTGAAAAGGAAAAGAGTGAGGGAGAAGGGAAATAGAAAAGTGAGGAAGAAGGAGGAGGAAGGAAAAATCAGGAAGAAAGGAAAGAAAAGAAGAAAAATGTGGTGAAAAGAAAAATTAGGTGGGAAAAGAAGAATAGAAAAGAAAATAGGAAAAGGAGAAAAGACAAGAAAGAGGTGGCCCGGGAGAGAAAAATCGCAGCTCGAGTGCCGTCAATATTATTGGTCCGGGAATGGACCAAAATATCCTTCGATCGGACTCTTGATCCATTATCTTCACAAGGAAATTTTCATCTTTTCAAAATTCCGTCTCGGTCCGAGAATACATCTGAGGCTCGGAAAATCCAATATATATTCCCGTTCGTCGTCCAAGTCTCAGAATTGAAAACCGAGGCTTCGCAAGTTGTAAAGAATGCTCGGAAAACCCGAGTAACCTTCGAAGTTAAATTCCAAAGCTCGGTTAAATGAAGAGCACTCTAATCGTCGCTTATCCTCGGCGATTGGTGCGAAGCTCGGTCATTCCCGGGAAAAACTCGAAAGAAAAATTTAAGAGTGATAGAATTCCTGATTAACAACGATAAAATTTTATTACCACCATAAAGGTCAAAACAGCTTGGTAAAAACTACAAAAATTTTACCCGGGTCGTTACAGTCTACCCTCCTTAAAAAGAATTTGGTCCTCGAAACTCCCTCATACTCAAAAACATTCAAAACATTGGTTATAGTATACTCAAAACATACCATTTTACAAAAAAAAAAACTTATTTTTTTTTCGAAACTTTTTTTTTCAAAATTTTCTTTTGTTTTTTTTTTTTCAAACTTCGGGTCAACAAAAAAACAATACTGTTAAGCAGCGAAACACATATAGTTAGACGATCAAACGTATTCATAAGAAAGAATACTCACGTGTGAATGTTTTGCAGCAGGCTGGCGTCCCTCGACTGGATCCTTAATGCACTAACTATGTGAATATATATGCAATCATAATAATCATATGGAGTGAGCTATGCACAACATGTTGGCCCAGAAAAGGCTAAGAAGGGGGAGGGGGGGGTTTAATTAGCTTTTCCTCTTTTTTGGTTTTTCAGAGATTTGGCTCGACACTGAAGCCAAATGTTAAACTTAAGTGAAAATTCAAGGATGAAGACAAAAAAGCAATGGACACAAGGAATTTATAGTGGTTCCCCACTCAGGAGTACATCTACTGCCTAAAGGTCCCCCTTTTAGGATTTCTAAACTATCTACTAATTTAGCTTTTACAGGCGAGCCAAATAACCTATGATACACAAGTTTTTGCGGGCTGAACTTGCTAAACCTAACCCAAAGCTGAACCTAGCTTTGTCTACCCAACAAGAATATCCCCTAATCCTGCTGATTACAACCTTTCCCAAGGCAAAGCTTCAAGAGTGACTCACTCAAGAAGTTACACGAATTAAGCACAAGAATATCTCACAAGGTAAGCTCTTTTCTCAACTTAGAATCTCTTGAATAGCTAGGTTTATTTGCTGTGAGGCTTCAGTCCTCTATTTATAGATTCTAAGGATGGGGTAGGAGTGTCTTCCAACGACTAGATTGCTTCCAGGTGGTGCACAAGTTGACTTCTTTCTTCATTTAAACTGTCAACATTTGGCTGTTGGCTGAACCATAACTGGTAATTACTTGGGCAGAAATTGTTCTTCAATCTTCAAAAAATTTCTCCAGAAGTGGAAATGAGGACCACCAGCTTGTTGATGGCATGAAAGAGAGTGTGAGGACCACTTTTCTGACCGTTAGTTGACTCTTGGAGACCAAGTAAATCCGTTGTTTTAATTGCACAAAAGTCAGCTACTTTTCGGGATCACTTCTTCAACTGCCCAGATAGTGACGTTTTGTTTTGACAGAAAAGCCACGCTGAAGCCAAATCTTCAGGTACTTGGTTTCTGCCAGATACCAAATTTTTTGCAAATGATTAAAACACATAAGGGCTTTCCATATTGTTTGTTAATCATCAAAATAATAATATAACCATTGAATACTTATCAGAAATATACTGAACAAGATTAGTCTTAATTAATTACTTAATTAAGTACTTAACACATATTTAGGCTAACAGTCTCCCCCTTTTTTATGATGACAAATATGTTGTCCATTTTGCCATTAAAACAGTGGTTAGAAATAATTTGACTGGATAAGCAAAACTCCCCCTTTTTTAAAGCACATTTAGAAAAAATTTTAACTCAATCATTTGGCTCGATTTTTCAGCCAAATGCTCCCCCTGTGTATATGCGTCGTATACTAAAAATGTTAAAGGCTTTTAGCCAATAACTCCCCCTGCATAAGAGCACAGTATACAAGTTTCTCTTGTATGATTTCATACACAATTTTCATACAAGTATCCCGACAAAGAAATTCTCAATATAACATTTGCTTAACCATCAGCCAAATATATCATCAATTAACAACATTATAAGCACATGAGTATTTCCTGCAATAGTCATTTGGCTTTTCATATGAGCCAAAATTTTAACATTATACGCTCATCGATATTTGGCTGCTCCACTGAGCCAAATGTTGTTCCTTGCATAACAATTTCCATACACAAAATACATCACAACAAGAGTAGAACAAATATCAAACATATCAAACAACAACATCTATCTCCCCCTTTTGACATCAGCAAAAACCAATAAGAGCCAAAGGAGATAATAGATAGCTTCATAAAAGCGAAATATCCAGAAGTGAAGCCAAATATTCGACTTACAGACCAAATATGAGCAGTAGGAATAAAATAGAGTACTTATGCAAAATAGATAAAAGGAGTGCTTATGGCGAATGCAATGCATGACTTAAAGCATCAGATCTATTGGAGCATCATTCATCATCAGAAGCATCACGAGAGATAGTAGCAGCAATTTGGTCGAGCTTTGCTTAGATCTTCTTCTGAGACTTCTTCATTTGGCTGCGGATAAAGCTGACTTCATCTTTTAGCTCACTGATCTCTCCCTTCAGAGTAGTCACTTGCTCTGAAACATCACCAATTTTCAAACCCTTTCCAGTAGATTTGGTCACAGAATACTCACCACCAGGATTTGGCTTGATATACATTTTAGCCAAAGTATCAGAATTGATCTTCTTGAGAGGAATTGGCTTATCAGCAAGAGTAGGACTGATCTTCAATTTCTTGGCCAGAAGTGTGATCAGAGAACCATGAGAATGCTCCTTGTAAAGAGCCATGTGATGAAGGATAAGTGTACCAAAGCATATGGAGGATTTCTTGATGAGGCAAGCCAAAATCCATTGATCAAGTTTCTTGATCACTGTCCGAGAGTTCTTCCTAGGCATGATAACCCAAGTCAATGTATACAGAGCTCTGTCTCTTGGTTTCAAACTGTTGTAATGTCCAAACTCAAGGCTATTGAAGAGAATCTGATTCTGCTTGGAGTGACAGGGAGTTTTAGGAATGTTGATTGGAGTCCTAGATGCTGAATCATAGAATCTGATCTCCCCTGGATTGATTTTCAGCACTTCACAAATCAACTAAGTTGTCACCTTGATTCTCTTGCCTTTGATGGTTGTCTTGATGCACTAAACCAGCCCCTTGTTTCCATACTCAACAGTCATATTGTCATAGAAGTCCGTCATAAGAACTTCTTAACCTTGTACCTTCAAAGTGGCTAAAGTTTCAAGAGTAGCATTCTTCAGCAGCTTTGTTACTCCAATGGCCTTAAAATCATCAAGCTCCATTGTATAGGTTGGAGTATGAGTGAAATACTTATTCTTAGGCCTCTTCTTAAATCCGGACTTGGACAGATTCTTAAGCTTTCTCTTGGCTGGTACAGGAGTAATTTCTTCTTCTCTCAGACTCTTCATCCTCTTCCTCATCATCTCCATCAGCCTTTTCAAACACCGCATCATCTTCATCCTTATCTTCATCTCTATCATTGTTATTTTCATCTTCTTCTCTGTCTGATTCCTTCTCGCTTTTCTCTTCTGAATTCTGCTCATTGTCACTATCATTTGGCTCTTCATCACTCTGCTTGGCTCCTGAGCTCTCTTGCACTTCATCATCTCTCTTCCTCTTTCTGGAATCATCATGGACAGGTGAGTTCTCACTATGGATCTCATCATCATCGGAATCTACCTCCACAACCTTTTCTCCAAGCTTCTTTCCTCCTCTTCCAAACACTGTCTTCACACGAGTGCTTGGCCTGACATGTCTTACTCGAGAGACTTGGGTGGTTGGAGTATGAGCCAAATTTTTTGGCATCTTCAGCTTTGGCGCATCTGACTTTGTCTTGGAACTCTCTGCCTCTGATTCAATGCTTGAGTTAACTTTCTTAGTGGCCGATTTGGTCTCGGGCTGAGCCAAATCTCCTTCTGGCAGTAAGCTCTCATCTACTTCTGGTTTTTTTTCAACTGATTTGGCCTTTTTAGCAGTTTAAGCCAAATCTTCCTTTACATCCTCATCAACTTGTTTGGCCACTTGTTTGGCAATTTCAGCAACATATACCAGATCATCTGTTGCATCTTTATCCTCCTCAGAAATTGGAATCCCAGTTGGGATTTCATCACCAATCTCACCACTCTTGCCCTTCTCTGTCTCTTTTGTCACTTTTAGTTCTCCGGATTTGGCTTCTTCATCAGCCAAGCTCTGTTCTTCTACAGGAGTACGGGATTTGGCTCGCACAGCAGCCAAATCGTCAACTTCAGTGTTCTTCATGTGAACCAGGACACCACCCAGTTCCTTTATCTTCTCCTCATAGAACTCCTCTGCATCTTTTCCCGGAGGAGGCACAAGTGACCTCACAAAAGCAGCAAGCAAATTGGTTTTTCTTTTTGATGAGCCAGAACCCTCATCTACACTCAAAGTTTTAACCTTTTCACTTTCACAACATCAACATCAGATTTTCCCTTTGCCAAACCAGAACCCTCACCAATACAATCAACAGATTTTTCAATAGTCATAACAGTGCTATCGATTACAACATTCCTAGCATCAGATTGTGTATCAATCGATCCTACCAAAGTCTTATCAGCAACATACACCTCTCCAGAACTAAAAACTCGAACACTAAAAGGTTTAGAGGTGAAAATACCCGTTTCAAAGATGTTCCCTGGTAGTGCTTCTTCAAGGTTGAATGCATGCACCTTGGAATCAGATTCTTCTCCTGGAGGCACCATGACTTCTTGGGTCTGAGTCCCAAGTTTGAGCTTCTCAATTTGAACAGCAACCTCTCTTTCAGGTGAAGTGAGGTTAGGGCTTGCTTTCTCTTCCTTCTCTCTGCCCTTTTTCTTACTGGTGTTGTGGTCTTTTTGAACATCGGTTTTGCAGCAGCAGCCTTCGGTCTCCCTTTTAGAGGTGCTGGTGGTTTCGGTGGTTTTTTACTCGAGGGTGTCTCCTTGAGATTTTTCCCTTTGTTGGTTCTCATAATGGTAAGAGTTTTTAGGGTTTGAAGTGTTTGTGTTTCAGAGAAAAACTGAAAAGGAAAGTTGAAGGAAAGTGGGTAATGGTGGAGAGAGAGAGAGAGGTAATCACGGGCTTTAAAACCGGAGGTGGTCCAACTATCATAAATGAACCACTTGCTTTTTAGTTATTCCTTTTTCTCTTTTAACAGATGTGGGACACCATATGTAGCCATTGCCTCAGATTTTGTCTAGTTGACTTTGCACTCTCTTTCTTCTTTTTATTAACCGCTGCCTTTTGTCCACTGGATAATAGGTTTTGGCTCGTCCATGAACTAAATACTGCAGCTCTCTTCTTGATGCCTTTGATGATTTGATGACAGCCGTGATGTGTCCTCATATGCTCATATGCTTAGTACAGGTGTGAAATGTGTAACAATTGTACATATTCTAAGTGCAATATATTATGATATGCATGAACACATAAAAACCAAATGTGGAGCCAAATCCAAATACTTAAGATATATTGCAAATACCAAGCTCGAGTCTGATTTTGGTGAACTGATCTTCCTTCAATGGTTTGGTAAAGATATCAGCTAGTTGATTCTCAGTTCTCACAAACTCAATGGCCATATCCTTCTTCAACACATGGTCTCGAATAAAATAATGTCTCACTTCAATATGTTTGGTTCGAGAGTGTTGCACTGGATTCTTAGTTAGATTGATGTCACTTGAGCTTTCACAAAAGATAGGAACACACTTGAATGTTAGTCCACAATCAGCAAGTGTTTGTTTCATCCATAACACTTCTGCACAGCATGCACCAGCTGCCACATATTCAGCCTCGGTTGTGGAAGTAGCAACTGAATTTTGCTTTTTACTTGACCAAGATACAAGTGATTGTCCAAGTAGTTGACAAGTACCACTTGTACTTTTTCTATCAAGAGTGCACCCTGCAAAGTCTGCATCTGAGTAGTTTGTTAGTTCAAAAGAGTTCACATTAGGATACCACAAGCCTAAAGATGATGTTACTTTTAAATACTCGAAGATGCGCTTGATAGCTTAAGATGAGATTCTTTTGGGCAAGATTGAATTCTAGCACACAAGCAAACACTATACATAATGTCTGGTCTTGTAGCTATAAGGTAAAGAAGACTACCTATCATGCCTCTGTATAATTTTACATCAACATCCTTACCATTCTCATCCTTGTCAAGTTTGGTGCTAGTGCTCATTGGTGTTGGACTAGTTTTGGCTTCTGACAAGCCAAATCTTTTCAGCAGCTATCGTGTGTACTTTGCTAAGTTAAGAAAAATCCCACCATTGAGTTGCTTGACTTGAAACCCCAGGAAGAAATTCAATTCTCCCTTCATGCTCATTTCAAACTCGTTGTGCATAAGCTTTTCAAACTCTTGACAAAGAGATTCATTAGTAGCACCAAATAGAATGTCATCAACATATATTTGCACAATAATAATATCCTCTTTGTTAGATTTCACAAATAGAGTTGAGTCTACCTTTCCTCTTGTAAAGCATTGTGAAATCAAATATGAGCTTAATCTATCATACCAAGCTCTAGGTGTTTGCTTAAGACCATATAATGCCTTTTTCAACATAAACACATGTTGTGGATGCTCATGGTTTTCAAATCTTGGAGGTTGTTTTACATATACTTCTTCCATGATATATCCATTTAGAAAAGCACTCTTAACATCCATTTGATAGAGCTTTAAAGATTTAAATGATGCAAATGCAAGCAGCATGCGAATGGATTCAAGTCTAGCTACTGGTGCAAAGGTCTCATCATAATCAATACCTTCCTCTTGATTGTAACCTTGTGCAACCAATCGAGCTTTGTTTCTTACCATAGTTCCTGATTCATCAAGCTTGTTTCTGAAGACCCATTTGGTTCCAATGACAGGATGGTCTTTAGGCCTTGCAACAAGCTCCTACACATTGTTCCTCTCGAACTGATTAAGCTCTTCTTGCATTGCCATCATCCAATTTTCATCAAGTATGGCTTTATTGGCATTTTTGGGCTCAACTTAAGACAAGAATACAAGATGTGTATTGATATTTTGTAATCTGGATCTTGTGGTAACTCCTCTTCTAGGATCACCTAAAATGACCTCTGTTGAGTGTCCTCTAGGTGCTTGCACCTCTGAGTTTCTCGACTGTGAACATGAGCCAGATTCCAGAACATTTGGCTGCACACTGCTATTCTAAACATTTGGCTCGGGAGAAGACAAATGATGTTGTCGCAATTGGATCAGGAATTTGCACATCTTTTGCCTCATCAATATCAATAACCTGTGGCTGATTCTCAGAAGTAAACTCAACATCTGTATCATCACTAAGATCATTCAAGTTAATCTCATCAAACACCACATGCATGGATTCTTCAACAACCATGGTTCTTTTGTTATATACCCTATAGCCTTTACTACTCAATGAATAACCAAGGAATATACCATCATCAGACTTAGCTTGAAATTTATCTAAATTATCTTTAGTATTCAGGATGTAACACTTGGAGCCAAATGTGCGAAAGTATGCAATATTTGGCTTTCTATCGTGCCAAATCTCATAAGGTGTCTTTTTAATTAATGGACGCAAAGAGACTCTATTTAGGACATAGCATGCTGTGTTCACACCCTCAGCCCAGAAATAAGCAGGTAACTTATACTCATTAAGCATAGTTCTATCCATTTCCTGTAAGGTTCGATTCTTCCTTTCCACAACCCCATTTTGTTGAGGTGTTCTAGGACTCGAAAATGTGTGTTCAATGCCATTTTGCTCACAGAATTGATTGAAGGTGGAATTATCAAATTCTCCTCCATGATCACTTATGATTTTAGATATTTTGTACCCTTTTTCATTTTGAAGCTTCCTAGCTAAAGAATCAAATTCCTGACATGTATGATCTTTTTGAGAAAGAAATAAAATCCAAGTGAATCTAGAATAATCATCAACAATAACAATAGCATACTTTTTACCGCCAAGACTCACAGTTCTCATAGGACCAAAAAGATCAATGTGTAGAAGTTCAAGAGGTCGAGAAGTCAATACCACATGTTTTGGCTTAAATGAACTTTTGATTTGTTTATAGAGCTGACATGCACGACATTTGGTTTCTGCCTCGAACTTTAGTTTGGGCAGACCATCAACCAAATCTTTCTTTGACAAATTTGAGATAAGTTCAAGAATTGCATGCCCTAGCCTCCTATGCCATAGAGTTGCAGTATCTGTTCTTGCACTAAAGCACTTAATCTCAGGATTAGTAACATCATTTAAACATATGGAATATAGATTACCAATCCTCTTTCCAACAAACAAGATATTCTCATCATCAACTCTACTCACAAGACATCTAGATGATTCAAAAGTAACTCTGAATCCTTTATCACAGAGCTGACTGCTACTAAGCAGGTTGTACTTAAGAATATCAACAAGTAACATATGCTTAATAGTTGGGTTAGTGCCAATCTTACTAATACCAAGGATTTTCCCTTTAGAACTATTACCAAATGTAACATTACCTCGATGTTTTGAGAGAATGAATGTAAATTTTAATGGGTCACCTGTCATATGCCTTGAACAACCACTTTCCAGAACACATTCATCCCTTGCATCCTATCAAATGATCAAGTTTTAGGTACCCAAACTAACTTGGGTCCATCAGGGTTAGATTTGGCTCATTTCGGAACCCAGATATATTTAACATGATTGTTTCACTTCCTATGAAAGCATGATCTGGTCATATGACCAACCTTTCCACAGTAATAGCATGTGATATCCGGTCTATGTGAGTGCTCATGATGTCCCTGCCTAGGATGTCCATGATATCTAGGTCTATATTATGATCTAGATTCAGCCTTGCAAATTTAACTAGCAGATTTGGCTTGTTAAAAACCATATGTGCAGCGCCTATTCCATTTTTATCTAGTGAATGCCTTTGTTGTCGTAGCAGCAGATTCAGGCTATCACTTGTTAGGAACAATAGACTTAAGCTAGAGGGGGGGGTGAATAGCTTATGACCGAAAATTAAAAAACTTTGCAGGAGATGAAGTGCAGAATTGAAAAATAGAAGGACACAAGCGATTTATCCTAGTTCACACACACTCTACTAGTGTGGCTAATCCAGCCCTTCAAGTCTCACTTGAAGATTTCACTATCTACGTTAAGCTTACGGGTGCTTAACAAACCGTTACAACCTAGGAATTCTAGTCACAAGAATCCTAAACCTGAAAGTTCAAGTCACATGAACTTCAGCTCTCTTGCTTGAAGATACCTCACTT
>JAKUCV010000593.1:35654-64751 GCA_028386065.3 Turnera subulata | reverse complement strand
AGAGGAGGCGCCAAGACTTGGAGTTCAAGGAGGAGCCGAAGTTACTGTTCACTGGCGGTACTGTTCACCGACGTTACTGTTCACCGATTTACTGTTCACCGACGTTACTGTTCACCGCTTTTGAGGAGGTGTGTTCTTCTATAAATAGAGACCTAGGGGTTCATTGTTAGACAGATTATTTGAGTAATAAAAAGTTCAGATAAACTTGAATAATCTCGGCCCAAAGAGAGGAGTCTCTTTGTTTGTTTTATCCTTTGTGCTTTGTTTCTTTGTTGTCTAGCACCGAGAGTTTAGGAGGTCGAGGGGCTTTCGCTTCCATCTGTTGCCTAACACGGATTGTTAGGAGGTGAAGAGCATCAGCGCAAGAACTATGCACGATTGGTTGTGATTTGAGATCGGGACAACTTTAGATACGAAGGTGCTTCTAGGACCGGCTAGGTGTGTTGTCGTATCAATGGGGTACATCAATAGCTCGATTTCTTGTCCTCCCTCCATGGTACCATCTGGAGACGCTGGTGGCAATTTAATACCGAATCCAGACTACCAGCAGTGGATCCAACAAGATAGCCTAATCTTGAGTGCGATTCTTTCGTCAGTGACTCTAGATGTGTTTTCAACAGTTGTGAACAAAATGACATCACGTGAGGCATGGGAGGCACTGGAAGAGACCCTTACGTCTCCAAATAACACTCGAGTCATGGCCATTCGGATGGCGTTGCAGAGGTTGGAGCAGCAGTCCGATGAGCCAGTTTCACGCTTTCTGCAACGTGCTAAACGCCTTGCAGATGAAATGGCAGCATCTGGTACGCCATTAACAATTAATGACTTTAACGTTTATGTTTTTCGTGGTTTAAAGGCAGAATTCAAACCCCTCACCGCATCTCTGCAAACTCGCCTCGAGCCCGTCAAGTTCTCTGAATTGCAGAGTCTTTTAATAAGCCACGAATTTATCTACGATGATCCTGTTAAAGCCCTGAATATTGAATCATCCAACTCTTCTGCTGCTGCCCCTGCGGCACTGATGACAACACCAACTCCTACAACACAATTGGCACAACGTGGTTCTCTTCCTCCTCAGGGGCAGAATAATCGCGGCCGTGGAGGGAAGAACTGGGGCCGTGGTCGGGGCAATTACAATTATAATTATGATAATCGATCTTCCTGGAATTCTAACTGGAATGGAGATGCCCCACGCCCTCGGTGTCAGATTTGTGGAAAGTTAGGGCACATTGCCCTGAAGTGCTATCAAAGGAATACTAGTGCGCCACATGGTGCTCATCTTGCTACTAATACACCTCCATCGCCGGCCTCTTATGCCTCTTCTATGTGGTATCCTGATACGGGAGCAAGCCACCATGCTACCCCGGATTATCATCAGTTCCAGCAGTTTGACGATTATCAGGGACCTGACTCGTTGCAAGTAGGTAATGGTGCTCAATTATCAATTGCGGGTATTGGTTCTCACTCTTTGTCTACAACCTCTAAACCCTTGCATTTATTTAATATTCTTCACGTTCCAACCTTAACTAAATCGCTTCTCTCTGTTCAAAAATTCACACACGACAACAATGTGTTCTTTGAATTTCACTCAAATTATTTTTGTGTCAAGGACAAGGATACCAAGACAATATTGTTCACAGGCCCGAGCATTAATGGCTTGTATCAAATGCCCTCACTCTCTGATCGTGGTTCGTTTAGAGC
This sequence comes from Turnera subulata, assembly GCA_028386065.3. Taxonomy (NCBI): domain Eukaryota; kingdom Viridiplantae; phylum Streptophyta; class Magnoliopsida; order Malpighiales; family Passifloraceae; genus Turnera; species Turnera subulata. The sequence continues at coordinate 63,050 of JAKUCV010000593.1, read as the reverse complement.
CTTTCTTGCTGTTCGGGTGGCACCATTGGTTTGGCACAGGCGGTTAGGGCATCCCCATTCTCGTGTTCAACAACAACTTTTGTCTCAGCAGTCCCTTCCTGTTCTTCGTGAGTCTAGTGTGATCTCTTGTCCTCACTGTCCCTTGGGCAAGCAGACACGGCAGTCTTTGCCTCTCAGCAATAATCGTGTCACATGTCCTTTAGAGTTAATTTATAGTGATGTTTGGGGGCCTTCCCCAACATCCAGTAGTGATGGTCATTTTTATTACGTGGTGTTTTTGGATGCTTTCAGCAAATTTATTTGGTTCTTTCCAATAACTCATAAATCAGATGTGTTTTCTTGTTTTCTTTTGTTTCAAAAGCGGGTTGAGAAGTAATTTTCTCTTAAGATTAAGGCAGTCCAAACTGACTGGGGTGGAGAGTACAGGAAGTTAAATAAGTTTTTCATAAATCAGGGTATTAGCCATCGTGTGATGTGTCCCCATACTCATGAACAACAGGGTGCAATTGAAAGACGACACCGGCACATTGTTGAAACCGGTTTAACGTTAATGGCTACAGCTAATATACCACGTAAATTTTGGCACTTTGCCTTTGAAACCTCTGTTTATTTGATAAATCGTTTGCCTACTCCTGTCCTCCAAAATTCATCTCCTTATCAAATTTTGTTTAAGCAGACCCCAGATTATTTTTTTTCTCAAGGTTTTTGGTTGTTTGTGTTTTCCACTGCTACGCCCTTATAATAAACATAAAATGGACTATAGATCAACTCCTTGTGTTTTCCTTGGGTACAGCTCTTCCCACTTGGGATATCGTTGCTACGATTTTGATAAAAAGAGATTTTATATTGCCCGGCATGTAACATTTCATGAGAATGAGTTCCCTTTTTATACCAAACTGACTTCACCTCAATCATCAGTTCCCACGTCGTCCTGGACTACTGTGCCTTTAACCGTGTTCTTCCCATCCTTGCAGCAAGGTAAGTCTTCTAATTTGATCCCATCTTCTACTCCAAATACTTGTCCACCACCTCGTGTCAGTTCTAGTCCAACACAGAGTTCTACTCAAACACTATCCTGCCCAACACACACACAACAGCTACCCGAGACGCCTACTCAACCTCCTTTATCTTCACCTACTCGTCAATCCACACTAACATCACCACGACCTAGTGTCGCACCTGTAACTGATTCTTCCTCTTCTCCATCGTCCTCATCAACCTCTCCAACCGATACTCCTCCTGTTTCCCCTCCAAAACATCATTCCATGGTACTGCGTCCGAATCGTCGTACTCCTTCTAAATACTCACCCTCAAATAATCATGTTGAGACTGTGACCAAACCCGAACTTGATATTGAGCCGATTACTTTCTCTGCTGCTAACAAGTTTTAGGTCTGGCAGCAAGCAATGCGTGAGGAGATGGAGGCCTTATGCAAAACTAAAACATGGAATTTGGTTTCTTATACTAAAGGGATGAATCTTGTAGGTTGTCGATGGGTATACCGCATCAAGCGAAAAGCAGATGGCAGTATTGATGGTATAAGGCGAGGTTAGTGGCCAAGGGTTATCATCAACAAGCTGGTGTTGATTATGGAGAAACATTTAGCCCGGTGGTTAAACCGGCAACGATCAGGGTGGTCCTCTCTTTGGCACTGACTTGGCATTGGTCCATTAAACAACTTGATGTGCGCAATGCGTTTCTGAATGGGTTCTTGAAGGAGCAAGTGTACATGGAGCAGCCTCCTGGTTTTGTCGATCCCACAAAACCACATCATGTCTGTCACCTCCAAAAATCTTTGTATGGCCTCAAGCAGGCTCCTCGCGCTTGGTACTCACGCTTGAGTGAGTTTCTCTTACAGCAGGGTTTTCAGGTCTCTCATTCTGATCCTTCTCTACTCATTTACAATCAGAATAATATTCGGGCTTATCTCCTTGTTTATGTGGACGATATAATTATCACAGCGAGCAACACAGCCTTTTTGACGGGATTGCTCCATCAGTTGAGCACCACTTTCGCCTTGCGGGATCTCGGTGAACCCTCCTATTTCCTTGGCTTGGAGGTTCATTGAACTGCCACTGGTGTAGTGTTAACGCAGGAGAAATATGTTCGTGATTTGTTAAAGCGTGCTGGGATGGAATCTTGCAAACCTGTTACCACGCCAGCTTCTACTTCACAGCTTTTACGGGCAGAACAAGGAGAATTTTTAGCTGACCCAGCAGTCTATCGACACCTGGTCGGATCATTACAGTATCTTTCGATTACACGACCTGATATCGCCTACTCTGTAAGTAAGGTCAGTCGCTTTATGCATAAGCATACTCAGGAGCATCTTGTAGCAGTCAAGCGTATTTTGCGTTACTTGAAGCACAGCATTCATCTTGGTCTATGTCTTCGCCGGCTCACAGATAATGCATTACAAGTATTCACAGATGCAGATTGGGCCGGTAGTTTAGATGATCGCCGTTCGACAGCCGGTTTCTTTATTGTGTATGGTGGGAACTTAATTGCATGGGCCTCTAGGAAGCAGCGAACGGTGGCCAGATCATCTACTGAAGCTGAATATAAAGCCATGGCTGATGGGGTGGCAGAACTCATGTGGATAAAAACACTGCTGCGAGAACTTGGAGCTCCTGCTAGCAAACCAGTGTTATGGTGTGATAATTTGGGGGCTACATTCTTGAGTCGTAACCCCATCTTGAATGCCCGAACCAAGCATGTTGAGATCGACTATCATTTCGTGAGGGAACAGGTTACACAAGGACATCTTCAAGTGCAGTTTATCAAAAGTGCAGACCAACTAGCTGATGTGCTCACCGAACCGTTACCAACAGCACGTTTTCAGCAGCTTCAGGCCAAACTCAACCTTGGTTCAAAACCGGGTTGAGTTTGAGGGGGGATGTTAGAGATAAGAACCCTATCAGGTTGTTAGGCTAATCCTTGTGTTTCAGATAATAGTACATAGCTGTAGTTATCGTATGTAGCTTCTATCCTAGGTTTAGACTTATCATAATAGAATTGTATTCCTACTGTAACACTACAACAGCCAGTATAATACAGTGACGAGGGCTACCTATTGTGTGTGCCTTTCACAAATCTCTTCTGTTTCTACAGGCCACAATTAAGCACGAGGTGGCATTTGGTGCAAGTGGCACCTAGGTGTGTGTTGGTGGCAAGTGGGGTGATGAATCACCTAATTGAGCAGGCCTTAAGAGGTGAAACAAGCACCTCTCCCTCACTCTTATCAGCCAAATTCGTGGCTAGGTCCTGGAGAGAAAAGAGAGAGAGAGAAAGAGAGAAAAGAGAGAAAGAAGAGAGTGAGCCAAAGGGGGTTCTGCTCTCGGCCAGACAGACCCTTGGCCACTAAAATAAGGATTCCGGCCGAACCACCAATTAGAATTGAGTGACACCAAAGCCCAGAGTTATCTAACTTCCATAGTGTTAATTGGGCACCGGTTTGGTGGATTTTGGAGCTGAACTGAGAGAGTTATGCGCTCTCCAAATTCACTATTCTGCAGCAGACCTGCTGCTACCGAGTTGATGTAGGAGCCATAACTGGACTTAGAAAGCTTAGAATTGAGTGTTCTTGGTGGCTCTGGAAAGCTAAGAGACAGGGTTACAACATTTATGTTTATGCCTAAGGCTTAATCGGCCTGTAGCGTCCTGTTTATTCTCGGTGAAGTTTCTGTTGGTGCAGGGCAGCTTCTGCCCGAATTGAGAAAAGCTAAGTATTGTGGGTAGGATTGTGTTTCACAAGCTATTATTGCTGTGGATTGATTGTGATGTCTAATTGTGTGTTTAAAACAGGGACTAAGGTTCCAAGAGGCCTAAAGGCTATAAAGGAGAGGAATTAGTTTAGGAATACCTAGGTGATGGTAAGTAAGTTTGTTATGCGGGTAGTGATTGCTAGTGCAACCTTTGTTGGGCGGAAGGCCATTTGTGTGTGCTTGCTGTGTGTGTATTTGTGTGGGATCACCTTGCTGGTCATTGTTGGTTAACTAGCCCTTGTTGGTTGATCATGGCTACTTGTTGCCTTGTTGGTTATTTATGCGTAATTGTGATATATTGGTGACTTGTTGGTACATTATGATTGAGTTGTTGTTGGCATCATTGCATTGCACTTGTTGTGCTCATGTTTGGCATTGCACTGATGTGCTTGTGATGGCATGTGTTTGCCTTGATTGTGCTTGTGACTGTGGATACCACTGGCCAGTTGGGAGGTGGTGCACAGCATGGAGTAAAACGGTCGTTATTATTTGACGGGCCTTGCGGTGCTAGATGGCCGCTTGGAGTAAAACGGTCGTGATTATTTGACGGGCCTTGCGGTGCTAGATGGCCGCTAGGAGTAAAACGGTTGTGCTTGTTCCGTGGCGTGAGTGCCCGATATTTGTGCATTATGCATTACTGTATGTGTTGCATGACTGTGTGTTGCCCATGTCCAGCCTTGTGTGCAGTATGTGGTTGCTTTCTTGCATGGCCTATTTACTTACTGAGTTTTATACTCACCCCCTATTTCCTCCCCATGTCCTACAGGTGCGAGAATGAGAGTATGGGAAGTAGGTCGATGGGTATAGGCGAGTCGGTCTTCTTTAATTATATTATTGTATTTTTTTTACATGGAGGTTGTGTCATTGTAAGTAAGAGTTAGTGCCCCTTGTAGCAACGGTTTAATGACACTGGTGAAGTTGTCTTTATAAGTGAGTCTTGGTACTTTTTATCATCTTTACTACCTCTGCATTTGTTTGTTGTTGCTTCCTTTTACGCTGCGCATTCTCTTGGTTGGTAACCCGCCGAGTAGAGCCAACGGGGTTTTGGTTGTGTCGATGAAAGGCCTTTGGGTGCCTTGTGGCACGTAGTGGGTGCACACGGCACCTGGCCGGTCGCGCTTAGCGGGGGCGTGATAGAATCTCGCCATAGTGGTCTCCCTATCCTCATCAATGTTTGCTCGAATCATTATCTTCTCCATCTCCTTGTAATACTCTTCAATGCTCGTAGATCCTTGGCGCAATGGTTGGAGTCTTTGATGCAACTCCCTATAGTATGATCGGGGAACAAACCTCTTCCTTAGGATCCTCTTCAACTCCAACCAACTATCAATAGGATCCTCCCCAAGGCGCAACCTGTCACCTTCAAATTTGTCCCACCAAACCAAAGCTTAATCAGTAAACTCAACCACAGCTAATCGTACCTTCTTTTCTTCAGAATAATTGTGGCAAGCAAAGATTAATTCCACTCTCTTCTCCCATTCGAGATAGACTTCAGGATCTTCCTTTCCTTGGAAAGAAGGAATTTTAAGCTTGATGCTCCTAAGATCATTTTCTCCATGATCTCTTCGGTTATCCCTCTCACGCCTCCCATGTCTACCATGCTCTCGGTCTTCTTCATCATCTCCATCATATAATCGACCTCTTCTTGGGGGTGGTAGGTGAACTCCTCCTCCTCTCCTAAGCGGTGTGGGAAGATGCCGCACTCTTGTAGCAGCAGGGCGGTTATCATCCTCAACATCATCATCAACATCTCGGTGCCCCTCCCTAGCTTGTTGATTGCGTGGGGGTTGGTCAACAGGTGCTTCTTCTCTTGGCGCCACCCTTGCAGTAGAAAGCTCTTGAATGGATTGTGCTTGTTGATCCATTCTAGCGCTCAACTCTTGTTTCATCTCAGCAAAACGAGCATCTATTTGCTTAAAGAACCTCTCCAACACCTTCATAGATGCGGGCGTCTCCTCACCAGTATTGTTGCCGCCTGATCCAACCATGATATAATACCTACTAGAAACTTGTTAGTAATACAGCTCCTCACGTGTATCTCTCGTGTTTGGCTCTCGTGGCAATTTGATGAAACACTCGCCTTTTACCTCTCTTGAAATCTCACTTTGTTTATTCTTTGGGATCAGTAAATCTTATCAAATAATAAACAAACCTGCAACACTTCAAGAAAGAGTCAAAGATTTCCTATCAAGAAACTAGACAATTCAACTCTAGAGGAAAAATTTAACTCCTGCAAAAAAAGATAGCCACACACAAAGAACAAGAAATTTGTATATGAGGATTTTTACAGTAATTGAATAATAAGAAGCAAAGATTGCTCAATTAGAAAAGCTGAAAGAAAAACACAACAAATAAGCAGAATCAAATAAAGTTACCTAACTAGAAACCCTAACAACCCGCGGAAAGTATCCCAATCAAGCAAATTCCTGCAATTCAAACAACTTTTGCCGAATTCTCCAACCAACAAAGGTAAGTCGATTTTCACTTTTTGTTTTTTTTTTTATCAAATTTGCTGCCCCCAAATTGATTACAACAACAACACAAACAATTGTAACACTTTTCTTTTCTTTTCTTCCAAATCGACAAACAACAACAATTAGAGCAAATTTTCTTTTTTTTATATATTATGATAGTTGAAATCGACTAGAACAATAATAAAAGAAAAACAAAATTGAAAATCTTTTTTTTTTTGTATATAATTTCGGCAATACTAAAAACACAAGGAACAGAAAACTAAATTGCAGAAAGTAAAGGGATATGTAGTTGAAATTGATGCCTAGGCTCCGTTACCAAGACGATACGGCAAAACTACCAGAACAAAGCTAGATAGCACCTCCAAATCAATCAAAGTCTCCAAGATCAGCAACCAATTCAACCAAATTAGGGTTTCAGCCAATACCTCTATTACCTCAAAACAAAACAAAGTTATTAAGCAACAATAGAGTAATAAAAGCAAGGAATCTTGAACACGCCACAAGCAAATCAATCACTTGATAAGTAAACACAATCCCCTAAATAAATAAGAAGAAATCAATTCTACTTGCAAATAACCAAGGTAATAAAAACCTCAAACTTTATTATCAAATCGCAAGAATAATGTGTGTCACAAAAAGAACCCTAAATACCCTATTTATTCAGGTGCTAGGTCGACCACATATGCCTAAAAAATTGAAAATAAAATCACTCTTGCCCCTTCCCCACGTCGGCAACACTAAGTCCAAGTTGGACTAGGTTTTGATTTTTTTAATCCATCAACATAATGGACTAATTAAACCCAACAAAAACCCAAGTAAATAACTTAAGCCTATTAATTGTTTATGACCCAAATAACAAAATAACCCAATAAAATAAAAGACCCATGCCGAAATTATTAATTGTTTTTATATAATAAAAATCGGCAACTCTATATAAAATAAAATGGATATGTCGACATGGGGCCCACATGCTCCAGTCGACTAGGCTTCCTCTCCAATGACAGATACACATGTTGGTTTCTTCTTGTACTCTTCTCTAAGCTTGATCATCTTGTCTTCTTGCAATTCTTGATTTATCAAAGCATGAACAAAGTGCAGCATGTGATTCTTGATCATCTTCAATCGAGCCCTTGTGATTGGTTCTTGAGGCAAGCTAATGGCGCCATCTTCATCATTAGCTCCATTTGATGCTTGCTTGCTTGCATCAAATTGGTTCTCATACTATTTCTAGCTAGGCATCATGTCGTTGTCAGCCTATAGCGAATATGAAGGAATCGTATATAAAAAAAGAGTTGTTTGTACTCTGTGTCCGAGGCATTCACTCATTCTAATAATAAAGATTTGCTAGTTTCGCTGATTGTGATTTTGGGGTTTCGATTCCTATTGGGATTGGGATTTGGATTGGAATTTCTGATTGTGATGGTTTTCATATCAATAGAGAAATAGGGAGATAGAAACAAAGGGATAAAATGAGATGTTTCGCTGTTATATGTGCTCTGGATATTCTGGTATCAGTTCAGCCAACACTGTGGAACGCCGGAGATGATACGTCAGAGGGTGGCTGCGGATCGGTGAGTGGATGTGTGGGAGAAAAGAAAAAAAAAAAGAGCAGGAGGCGTGACTCGTGAAGAGAAAAAAAGGAAAAATAAAGGAGAGAAGAAAAGAAAAAAAAAAAAAGAAAGAAGGGAGGAGCCTCTGAATTTTTTAAAAATAATTCTGTTAAAGAATGTTATAATATGTTACCAAAAAAATTGTTGAACACCATTTTTAAAAATTAATTTTTTAATTTTTATATATTTTAAAAATATGGTAGATAAATAATATTTTTAATTAAATTTATTGGTTTATTTGGACATTAAATTAATTACATAACGTTTTTGTTTATTTGGGTATTAAATTAATGAGGTAAAACGATTTTGTTTGGATTTTTTATATTAAAAATATTTATTCTGCATTTTAAAATATTTTTTTTTATTTGGGACCCCCCACATGCCACGTGTGGACTTATGATAGGTCTAATGTCTCAAATTTTTGTTAATTGATTTCTGTGAGATTTTTGGAATTTAATTTCTAGTTTTACCCTTGAGGAATTTCCGGAATTTTGGTCAAGGAAATTAATTTATTTTTCCTTTGCAATGTTATTTTACATTTGAAATTAATTCTTAGTTGGTTGCTTTGGGATTAATTGGAGTTCCAAAAGTGGAACACAGAGTTCATTGTAGTTTTATTAAAATGGGACTCAGGGTTCCCTTCCCCGCATGCAGAAGCCGAGACGCCACCCACGAGATGGGTCGCCGTCCAGGGGTAAGCCTCTGACCCCTTCTTCCTCTTCCTTCTTTGCTCCTTGTGGTTGTTAGAATAACCTGATTCGGGTTTGTTTGTGGTTGCCGGCGATTTTGCTGGTGATAGATGGTGGCGGGTCGAGTGTGTGTGGGCGGTGTTGGCCGAGAATGATGTTGTTGGTGTGGGGATGCGTCGTGGCAGTGTTGTTGTAGCTTGTTGTGGGTATTGCTTCAGATCCAGTACCCCTACTGTTGTTTTGTTACCGGTAAGCTTTCCGGCGACTCTGGCTCTTATGGAATTCTTTTAATTTCTTCTTGAATCTGCGTTTTAGGGCTGAATATGCTAAGCATCCAGGTAGCACCAAGATGTACCTGAACCTGAGGAGTTCGGTATGAAGAAGGATGTTGCGGAATTTGTGGTTCGTTGCATGACTTGTCAGCAGGTGAAAGCCGAGCATCAGGCTCATGTGGGCAAGTTGAGATCCTTGACTATTCTGCAGTGGATGTGAGAAAGTATCACTATGGGCTTTGTGATCGGGTTAATGACGAACCGAGGTCGGCATGATGCCAGTTGGGTCATTGTCGACAGGTTGATCAGGTTAGATCTTTTCCTATACATTATGACGAACGGATATCCGTGGTTTATTTTCCATTTCTGGAAAGGTTGCGGACAACTTAGGTACTAAGTTGAATATCAGTATTGTTGTTTATTCGCAGACCGATGGACAGTCAGAGTGTTCTTTACAGGCACAGGACGAGATGCTTTGAGTTGGTGTGTTCTAGATCATTGGGTTTTTTTGTACTAGTAGTTGTCGTTGGTTGAGTTTACAACAACGGTTACCATTCCAGTTTAGGCGATTCGCCGTACGAGGCTTTATACATGCAAAAATGCCATTGCCTGATTTGTCGGGAGAAGGTAGGTCTGAGATGGGCGATTGGTCCGGACCTAGTCCTAGGGACTGTAGATCAGATCGGGGTGGTCAAGTAGTGTGTGATAGCTGCTTAGGACCGACAGTAGGGTTTTGCTGATATGCATCGTCCTAAGGTGGAATACAGTGTAGGTGATGGGACATCCCTCCGTGTTGCTCCCTGGATAGGTGTTATCCGGTTTGGGAGGTAGGGTAGGGTGAGCCCTTGTGTTTTTTATTGATCTATATGAGATCAGTGAGCAGGTTGATCCGCTGGTGTATCGTTAACTTTTCGGAGGATCTTTCTCGCATACACGATGTATTCTTTGTCTCGATGGTGAGTCTTTATTGATCTGATCTGTGTCATGTTATATTCCCGATAGAGGGGGAGGTCTGATGATTTGACCTATGTTGAGGAGCCGGTAGAGATTCTCATTCGGAAGTACGGCAGTTAATGAGTTGTATTATTCTTATGGTTTTTGTTAGATGGAGCCATTATACTCTGGATGAGGCTACTTAGGAGGTTGAGTCCCACGTGGAGAGCAGTGTTCACATCTGTTCTGCCTCTTATCTCAAAATTTCGGGGACGAAATTTTACTTAAGTGGGGTAGAGCTGTAACGTCCCGAATTTTCGTTAACTGATTTCTTTGAGATTTTTGGAGTTTTCGAAATTTAATTTCTAATTTTACCCTTGAGGAATTTGCAAAATTTGGTCAAGAAAATTAATTTATTTTTCCTTTGAAATGTTATTTTACACTTGGAATTAATCCTTAGTCGGTTTCTTCGGGATTAATTAGAGTTCCGAGTTGGAACACAAAGTTCATTGTAGTTTTAAAACTACGTAGTTTTGGTTTGAGGAAAGGGAAAAAAAATATAATAGAATCTAACCCTACTATGCGCGCATTGACCACATGAGAGGGGTTTGACCGCGCTTAAGCCAGAAGATATCGTTTTGGCTGCGGAAAACCTTAACTCCCCACTCCTCTTCGTTTCCTTCCTTTTCACCCTCTCTTTCCCATTTGCTTTTCTATTCACGATTTTGGCCGCCGCACCCCTTTTTTCTTTCTCTTCTCTTCTCTAACTTCTTTTCTTCAAACCCTCATCTCACCACTGTCGCCGGCTGCCTCAAATGGGAGGAGGTTAAGCAACAGTTTGCGACGAGAAGTCGCGCCATCACCTGGTAGGCCTTCGCCACCCTGCTCGTTCCTTCCGTCCCTCTCTCTCTCTTGTCGGCCACCCGAAAATGTTGCCACTCTACTTCGAGAGCCGGCCAGTGGAGTCACGAGGAAGGTGGGAGTCGGGTTTCCCTTCCCCGCGTGCAGAAGCCGAGACACCACCCTCGAGATGCGTCGCCGTCTAGGGGTAAGCCTCTAACCCCTTCTTCCTCTTCCTTCCTTGCTCCTTGTGGTTGTTAGATTAACCTGATTCGGGTTTGTTTGTGGTTGCCGGCAGTTTTGCTTGTTATGGATGGTGGCGGGTCGGGTGTGTGTGGGTGGTGTTGGCCGAGAATGATATTGTTGGTGCAAGGGTGCATCGTGGCAGTGTTGTTGCAGCTTTGTTGTGGGTATTACTTCAGATCCAGTACCCGTACTGTTGTTTTGTTACCGGTAAGCTTTCCGGTGACTCTGGCTCTTTTGGAATTCTTTTAATTTCTTCTTGAATCTGTGTTTTGGGTCTCAATGATGATTGGTTGTTGTTTCGGGGTTGTTCTGGCAGCAAGGCATGGGGCTCGGGTTTGTTGTGGTTCAATAGATTCGAGGCGTCTGAGGTGTGTTCGGATCTGCCACAACCGGATTCGGATTTGATACTTCTGGTGAGTGTTCCGGGGACTTAATTGTCTCTTTCGGGTTATGCCGTTCGGTGGTTATGGAGCTGAGGTACTTGATGTCGTGTGGTTGTTTTTGGTGATTTGCAGTTTCTTAGAGAAACGTTTTTGGATTGTTGTGGATGTTATTTCTGGCGATTCGGGTCAGTTTCCAACGAGGTTTGGCCGGAATCCGGTAGCTATTACTATTCCAGCGAGCATCGAGACTCGGCACTAAACGGTAATTACCGGATGATGTTGTGTATTTCATTTATGAGCATGTCATGTATTGATAAGGCATTAAACGGATGTATTGAAATAAATTGGAAATAGTGGATATCGAGTCCGGAGAGTGGAGTGGCGTGGCTGGAACCTGTCCGACGCACATAATACCTTTAGGCCGAAATTTTTTGGCTCGGGAGTTCAATTTAACGTGATTATGAGGAAAGATCAGGGTTCAGGCCCAATTAATGTCATATTAATGTTATATGAAGTGTGTAATGACTATTAGTGATGTGGGCTTTAGGCCCAATGTATTTTGGAGTTTAGAGATAATACACTTTAGGCCCGACTGGTTACAACCAGATTTAAGCTAAATACGGGATTTGGGAATTTGAGGATTATATTTGGGCTTAGACCCCAACCTATTAGTGGATTCACGATTAATGAACACAAACGGGCTAGAAGGCTCCAGATTTCATCATTAGCTTGCATTTAGTGTTTGTCATGAATAAGTATCTTATGTGATGTGTATGTCCTAGAATGTTGAGGACATAGGAATATCAAGGCGGAACAAAGCTTCGGGTTCCGAGGCAATATTTATGGCCAAGGTGAGGATGTATAAACCTTTGTATGCTTTACTGCCTGCAATGCTCGGGATTTAATTGTCATGGTAGTTTACTTGAAAATTCTAGGTTTGGCTTGAATGCTATATGCATGTGTGCTTGTTGTGCTGCCTTGGTTTGCACTGTGTACTATGTTATGGTTGTTTATCGTTGAATGCCTGTTTGCTCTCACATGCCTAAATTGTGAAGAATTTTGTTATGGATGATAACATGATATTATGTTTTGGTGAATATGTGAGGACTTGTGGGCCAAAGGCCCGGATTTGAGAACTATATATTATTTCACACATCCCTGGATAAACATAATGTACGACACACAGAACTGTTTAAGCTTAACTAGAAATAACGTACCAAAAGAATACTTTTGTGGGGTTGTTGACCGGATGACTATATTTGGGCTTATGCCCTAACTTGGGCTGATGTCCTGATTGTATTTGGGCTTATGCCTGACTGTATTTGGGCTTATGCCCTAATTTGGGCTCATGCCCTGATTATATTTGGGCTTATGCCCTGATCGTCTCATGGGACATAACTGAGCTCGACGCACACAGTAGAGAGCTCTGAATAATAAAATACTCAAACCATAATAAGATACTTGATGATAATGAACTTTCATCATTGATAATCCAATTAAGCATAATAACTAATAGAAGATTCTGTGCTGTGCACGGCGGTTGTTTTGTGCACTGCGGCAGCAACTGCCAAGTTGGCTGATCGAGGATCAGGAAGGCGTTCAGGTACTGTGCCTACTTAGTTTTGGGTCGAATCCATAGTCGGCATGCATAATTGATGTTGTTGATTTTATATGCTTATCTACATGACTTCCGCTGCGTCTCTCAGTAAGTTGTTGCTCAGGCATGATTGTGTGATATTGTATATGTTCTCTGCGGTGTGGCCGGTTGAGTTTATTTGCCTGGCTTGTTGTATTTGGTTGTTGCTCTGTGGCATCTTATTGCCTTATGATTTTGCATATTCCGGGGATGGCAAGGGTAGTTTGGTCATTTCATATTTTATTTGTCTTATACTAACAAAATGGGATACGGCGTTTTGTAAAGGGTGGTTTAGTCTTTTCATATTTTATTAATATTTTTGTATTGGCAAATTGGGATACAGGCGTTTCAATTGGATCACCTCACCCAAGGGCGCCACCCGGGCGGGCATCGCCACGTGGACAGTCCACGTCAGCTCCTGGCACACGCCAATTGAGGTGAACAGTGGCCTAATTTTGACTTTGGATGAATTGAACAAAAGTTGGATAATTGAGTACCCAAATTGAACAAAATGTCATAACTAGGAGAGAAAATTGACGAATTGGTAACTCGATACCCAAACTGACTTTTTTTAGATAACACATGGGGCATAAGGGTAGTTTACCCTATGAATAAACCCCCCATCCTTCAGTTTTAAGGGTCTGTAATTTCTCTCCAATGAGTCTATGGTTGGAAAATCTCTCTCTTATTTCTTCATTTTAGTTTTGCTTTTTTTCCAGGTCTAGGGATGCCAACAAGGTAGAGATCTTGCGAGCAGAGGAATCCCCGCCTCATTTCCACGGCCTAAAATACTACCCCTCCTTGTCCCTATACCCTAGAGCGGGGGGAATTCTATCCCCATCTATGCTTCCACATTCTCTGTGGGTCCCCACAGATCCCCACACTTTTAAATTATTTATTTCTAGTAAAAATTTTAAATTTTTGTTCTAAGGATCAATACAAGCATGTGCAAAGTATATCTTAAATTTAAGAATTTATCCAAAATTTCAAAATACAACCAATCTTTAATCTTTTTGTATTTTATATTGGTTCAAAATACCAAAACAACCAAAATTTAAATATACAAGTACTAATATATCGAAGGGCAAACTTGCACGCTCTTTTTAGTGCATCCCCGCGGCGCGGGTAGTGTGATTATCATTTTCGTTCCCAAATTACACTCAGTTGAACACTCTTTCCGTCCCCATTTCCATGGGTCAACAATTCCACATCGCTGTCCTCACTACGAAGGTTCCCCGTGGAACCGCACACCAACGAGGCTTTTGCATTCCTACTTGGATATCACTTCACCATGTGTTCTACTAAGTCTATCCTCATATTCTAGGAGACTTAAAGTGGAACTAAGGAGCCAAATACAAGCAAACTCAGTTTATATCCAAGGAAGAGGAAACTGAGAAAACTTTTGTACATGTAAGCATTTCTTGTCCCCTTTCACTTTAAATTCATTGTTAATGTGATATGTGACTCGATGTTGTGTGATGCCATGCGTCCCCATCATTCCCTCCCCTTTGGTCTCCTTTGTTAATATTTTTTGAAAACCCAGACCGAACATCCTTTCGGCCCTCTCACCTATTTTGCTGCAGTTACTACTTGGATTTTTTTAAGATAGAAAAATCTAGGAAAAAACCACACTCCTTAAAACCGAAAGGGATTAGAAATGAATCAAAGATTCTAGACTATGGGGCTCATCACGGGTAGAAAGGTATAAAGCACCTCACTCGTGTTTTGGGAGAAATAATGTCCAAATTTTAAATAAAATCTATGTTTCTATGTATGCTTGTGATGTATACAACCAGTTCATAGTATCAATCAATTACATAAAACATGTGCTGCTTTTTGTTTTGAAAATAATTAGTAAGAAAAAAGAAAGAGAAGGTAAATAATTAAGTTTGCGTCACAAACCACTAGAGAGACCTTACATAACCCGACAATTGGAATCAAGCTCACTTGGTTCTTACATAGCATCAGTCAAAACAATAATCAGAACATCATCACAGCAACATATCGAAACATCAAACCCACAATCATCATGAATTATTTGCTGGAAAATTAAAGGGAGAACTGTTCACTTACCTTTGCTCGAAGGACAACAACTATGTGTCAACTTGAAATGATTTGAATAAAGCAAACGTTCAAATCAGCTTTTGATCAAAGCAGCACAGTTGTAGCTCCACTTCTTAGCTTTCTAGTGACACTAAGAACGCAACAATTTGACTTTTGGATCTCGAGTTATGAACTTTTTACCGAAACCTAACTTGTCAAGAAATCCAATAACAACCTGTGATTTTATAAAATCATAAATTCGTCAATACGAAACCAAATCGAATCAAATTAGTGTCAAAAGAAAAACGAGAATGTATAATTTTAAAGGAAAATAATTTCAAACAAATTAGATATGTGTGCAAATTTTAGTAAGTAAATCAATAGGAAAAGGTCTAGTTATCTTATGGCAAAAAATGTGAAGTGATTTGTAGGCTTTTCTAAACCTTTAATTCCACTTTGAGCTTGACTGATATCTACAGCTCCAGATATTGCAATTCTCCCACGACTGCCTCTACTGGGACTTTCTACTCGGGTATCACCTTCCTTCTCCAACGATTTTCTTTGATCCGCCTCTTTTCTCCACCTCTCTTGCTCTTCTCATGCTGCTATCCTTCTCCACGAAATTCTTCCAGAACTTCAGCCCTTATTAGGGTTCCTAATTTTGAAAAGAGAGAATTCTTTCAAGCACCTAAGCTTATGTGTGTATAGAGGGGGAAGGGAGAAATTGTGTGTGAATGAGGGTGAATCGGGGGTCCTATTTATAGTGTTTAGGGGGCCTGGACGTGGTGTTGATCTAAGGGTTGGGATTGAATCCCTAGATCCAACTGTAGATACCCGGAATCAAGAAAATAGGAGAAAATCTAGAAAACTGTCGAAACTGGGAACGATGTCGACCCAGCGCCGGCGGTCTTCTTGTGATGACTGCCAGGTGCTGGCAGTCATATCATGAAGCCCGCCAGGTGCTGGCGGTCATGTTTCCATGTCCGCCGGCACTTGCTTCCATTTTCGTTCTTCCCCTTTTCGGTTTGATCCTCGTTATTCCGATCCTACTTGATTCTCACACCCTTCCATACCAGTTTTCTACCTGTTTTAAGCTCCAGAAAGCTCCCTAACTTGTAGCCTACCCTCACCCTTTTCCTATTTTTCCTTACTTTCTCTCCACTCCACTCTAAATACAATAAATACCAAAAACAAATAAGGCAATTTATTTAAACCTAATTTTAGACTAAAATCAGAGTTAAATGGCTGGTAAGTCCAGTGTTTTTTATGGGCTTCAATTGTTGGAGGATCCATATTCCATTGGTTCAGGCTCCTAACTCATTTTAAACCCAAAATCATCTCAAATGGCCAAAATAAATAAAAAACCTAAAACAATAAAATATCCACATTTTATTATAATTAAATATTTAAATATATTAAAACTCAAAATTAGATCATCTCAATAATTCTAAGCCAAATATACTAAAAAATCAAGAATAATAAAACATTAATATTCTACTAAAATAACTCATAAGTATATCCCAATCTAGGATTAAATCATCTCAATAATCCATAAACTAAAACATATCTATAATTCATATTAATAAAATATTAGTGGGCCAAAATTGGGTGTTCACAATATCTTTGTTGCCTTTGCGTTTATTGGTTTGCTTCTGTTTACGCTGCCATTTCTTTGTTAGTAACCTGCCAGGTAGAGGCAACAAACTTCTGGTTGAGTTGATGAAAAGCCTTTGGATGCATTGTGGTACTTAGTGGGTGCACATGGTACCTAGCCAGCCGTGCTTAGCGGAAGCGTGACAAACACACACTGCGTAGACTTATGAGATTCATTTATTGACTCAAACAATCTTCTGGACAATGGTATCTAAGGTTTCATGAAGCCATCATATCCATTATGTTTGTCATGATGAACGAGGACCCTGTGTGTATGTCAAGAGATGAGGAGGTTATTTTGTAATTTTATCACTTTACGTCGACAACATACCATTGGCAGGAAATAACAAGGTTTTCCTTGTTTCTATAAATATTTGGTTACCCTCTAACTTTAAAATGAAAGACATGAGAGAAGTTGCATATATTCTAGGGGTTAAGATCCTTAGAGATTGGTCCAAAAGATTATTGTCTCTTTCTCAAGAGCATTACATCAAGAAACTTTTGGAACGATTTCATATGCAGGATTCTAAACCTGTAGAGACACCTTTTGTCAAGGACAATAACCTGAGCCAATAGATGTGTCCCCAAACTCAAGAAGAAAAGGAACATATGGTAAATGTGCAGTGCCGTAGGGAATCTGACGTATGCTATGTTGAGTACAAGACCAGATATTTATTATGCAGTTGGAATGGTGAGCAGGTACCAATCCAATCCTGGGCAAGGACACTGAACAGTAGTCAAAAGAATATTTTAGTTTTTGAAAGGCATAATGGATTACGCTCTAAACTTTCAAGGAGATAAGTTCTGCCTAAAAGCTTACACAGATGCCGAACGGGGAGGAAATTTAGAACAGAAAAAATCAACCCTGGACTATGTATTCTTACAAAACAATGGCGCAATATCATAGAATACACTACAACAAAACCTAAAGAATGTGACAATTTTGTTTGTTACATTTGGCCTGAAATTTGTCCTCTTCGATATTTGGTGACAAATTTTGGCATTGACTAGTTTGTCACTTCAAGCCTTGTCACCTTAGCCTAAAGGGACAAATTTAAAAGTTAAGTCTCCTAAAATAAATTCTAAGAGGACAAATATTATCCCCTATGGTATATCTAAATGGACAAATTTTGTTCCTAATATCTTTTAATTTAGACAAACATTGTCCCTTTAAACATCATATAAGGGACAATGGTTGTCTTATTATGTATATATATATAGACTTATTTCTATATCATGAACATATATAAGGAGATAATTTTTGTCAACTTTGATATAGCTATATGGACAAATTAGTTCTTAATACAATTAGAATTATAAATTGAACAAATGACACAATAAATAATAAAAACTAAGATTTTATTAAATTTTTAAAGCTAAGCAATGTAGTATTATTGAATCAAAATCAAGACTGAATACGAGGCACAAGTCATCAATCTTGATGCTGAAATAAACATTACAAGAAGAGCAAAAGAGTGACGTTGAAATAAACATTACAAGAAAAACAAAGGAGCCATACAGATCCTTGAGCAACATCCTAACTTGACAGTGAATCCTTGAGTAACATCCTAACTTTGCAAATCCTTTCCAAGCCCAGCAATCATCTGTCCTAATATTGAAATTGACCATATTAAGCTTGCTGCAATCACTCTACACTACTCCACCTCCCATGAATACAGATTTAGAGTCCAAGCTTCCATATTAGAATCAATAAGTCCTGCATGATCTAAGTCATATTAGATGTAGATGAATATTGAAACCTGGATATAGCAAACAATCTAGAAAATACAGCCTTTAAAACTCTCATATCAGACCAAGCATCTAGGCAAAATAGAGTAAAGTCATTACCAATCAAAGGGTGAATAACCAATTCAAGTCCAGCCCCTTTAAATCCCAAACCAGATCCGGCATTTGCAACCAAATTGTTCAACTGTCTGTTTTGCATCATAGCTTCATTGCTTGCCTATAGATAGACATGCATAAATTCACATTCAAGTGATGATACCCTTAGTTTCTAGTACGATACAGTTACAGAGAGAAGATAAGCAAACAGAAAACATGACCAAATACCTTGATTTTCCATATTTGCATGTGTATTGATTGTCCTTTGAAATGTCTGCAGTTTTATTGTTTTCCTCGTTTAATTAGTATGTAACAGAGTTTATCTTTGAAATGAGTTGTATTGTCTTTCCATAACAATGCTCATTGTACATTTTTCGATGCTCTATCTATAGTTAATAATACACATTGTTCATATAAGAAAAAAAAAAAAAAAAAGAA
The DNA here is from genome assembly GCA_028386065.3 of Turnera subulata. Lineage (NCBI taxonomy): Eukaryota > Viridiplantae > Streptophyta > Magnoliopsida > Malpighiales > Passifloraceae > Turnera > Turnera subulata. Next base: position 44,227 of record JAKUCV010000593.1, on the reverse strand, counting down.
GAGCATAAGAGAGTAAGCCATCATCATTATATAGGCCATCCAATCATAATAATTCATATAACCCCCGCTCCCCCAACATGCACAAACATCTGCCAAACTCAAGAACATGAATGCTTGGAAAGAAGTAAGGAGTTGAATTAACTGGACCTGAAAATAAAGCTTAAAGCTCCCAAAGGCGTCAGTAAAATTGCAGGAGCATATGCATAAGCAGCAAACTTAGCTACTTCCCTGAGAATCATTGTAAGACAAATAAAATCAGCATTAGTAGAAGTAAGCAAGTATTTTTTTTTTTAATATAATGTAATCAGATTTCTTTTGATCATACTAAAAGTAGAATCAAGTAAACTAAAAAGAGAATATAGCAGTAGCAACTTCCCACGTACATTCTTCCTCCTCATCAGTAACCATATTATTAATAAGTGTGGTCTATGTAGTGCTAATCAAAAGCAATACTTCAAAGTTCAGGTATATTCTTGCATGTCATGGCATCAAAACACAAATCATCCTCTCTATGAGCTAATATTCACAAAAGGTCCACCTAGAAACTCAAATGATACATATTTTCCCATTCTTGGCCTCCCTCTGGACTCTGTCATCACAAGTAATGCCAAGCAATCAAAACAAGGACTGACCACAAACAATTTTGTAGGGCTTCCTAATGCGATAGACAAAGTAAACAACCTATTTTCTTAGGAGAAAACTTCTCTTGATGAAGAAGACAATAATCCTAATGACCCACACAGACACAAGCCTCCCACAAATTAAGACCAGAACCATGATATCCCATTTCCAAAAATTCCCCACAATTTCTTTGTCATCAAGTAGGGAATATTAAGATTGCAGACTAAAGCAGCGATAATGAGAATCAAATTGACCCACTCAAGAAGGACCCAATTATATGTCAAACTTATCTTTCTGAGACTCATGCAAGTCTTCTTCTAAGAGAAGGTCAAAATTGTGTTTTTTGAAACACTGATGATCTAATATGACAGGCGAAGCACCAAAACATAAGCGGACCAAATTCTGAACCCAAAAGGAGATCGTTAAACACGTCACAGAACTTGTGAACTTTTAACCATAAATCAAACGTGAAAAGGAAAAATCACTAGTTCAGTAATCCAACAAGCAGCAAACTACATGAAAGGCTTAAGTTGATAGACATACTAAATCCATCCAGTGATGCAAGGACGATTTCCCCAGGCAGCAGTCCATAGATTTTCTTCCCCATTTTTGAGTTGGCAACAGAACTTATGAAAAGTCCAGCAACTTTAACAACTCCGGAGAGTACACCATTTGCTACTTTCTCAGTCATTTTCGTCATCCTCTTGACTCTGCATACACAGTCAAACTAAAATATAGCAATCGATTTCCCCCGATGCAGTAAACGCCAAAGGTTAAAACAGAAGAAAAAACATCACCTAATAGCAACTAAGAGAGAACCCATTGATTCAGCCAAATACATTAGACTCCATTTTTTTAAGAAAAAAAGAAACACGCACAGAAACACTCACAAAAACAAGAAATGTAAGCGAATTACAAACCTTTCAATCCTCTTCATCGTCTCGGGACTAATCTCCGCATTGGAGTGAGAGGTCATCCTCAGCTTCATGACCTCATTCCCCCACTTCATCCTATCCGAAGTCACATCTCCACACCACAAAATCCCCTTAATCAGCTGCCCCGACCCGTTGCAATCAATCTCGCGGCGGTGCTACTATAATCCTCCACATTAGGCGCCAATGGAGTCCAATAACCAACACAGGGTAATTTTGGAAGGAAATTTTTGGGACAATTTTTGTGCGAAAAATTAAACAAACCAAATTGTGTTTGAGGTAGGAGTAGAGGAGGACGGCAATATTGAAATAGAGATGTAGAGAGGTTACCTGTTACCTCATAAACAACACATGGAACATTAACATTAAAATAATAATTGATAATACCTAACATCCATACTTCTGTAGCCACCTAGCACATACCTTTTTTTATTAATTTTTTATTCTTAATTAATTTTCTTCTCTTTTTTATTAAGAGAAAAAAGTAGGTACATACATACGTAGACTTGAGCTGATTAAAAACATTCAATCAATTAAAGCTAATAGTTATGTCCAAATATATCCTTAACAAAAATATTCAGTACTTACCTCAAGAAGATAATGCCGATATTTTTGGTTTGCTTGGATTCAAACTCTTCTATTTAGCTCCAACTCCTTCTACACTATCTCTTTTCTTTCATACAGTTTTGTTTTGTTTTAATTAGGTGCTAATCTCTCTTCTTACTTGTTTTGTTTTGTTATAGAGAGAGAGTTGTTTGGAGAGGATGTCTTTTGGGTTTTCAAAATAAATAAATAAAAAAACTAAAAGATTTGTTAAAAGATCTAAAAGACAGAGAGTATTTCATGTTAACAGGGATAACCGGTTAACAAATAAATTCTTGAGAAGTTTGTGTTAGGTGGCTAGAAGAGTATGAGTGTGTTGAAAATGGTGTGTTGCTAGCATTCCTCTAATTTATTTTGTCCGATTAGATATAACCTAAAGGAACAATTTTAGAATTTTAACCGCAATATATCTCTAAGGGAACAAATTAATATATTAGTCACTATAATTTTGTCACATTTGTTCCCCTTTATTGTAGTGGTAGTAAGAAGCAATCATGTATAGCCTTGTCATGATGGAAGCAGAGTTTGTAGCTCTATCGGCAGCGGTACAAGAAGCTTTATGGCTAAAATGTTTTATTAGCCATTTGGGACTTGTGCAAAAGGCTGAGTCTATCCTGGCTATATCTATTGTGATAGTCAAGCAATGATTGCATACACGAAAGATCCGAAGTACCATGGCAAGACAAAGCACATTAGTATTAGATATAATTTTGTGAGAGATATAGTTTCATGAAAAGAAGTGAACATAATGTACATTCCTACTGATGATATGCTAGCTGGTTCATTCAGTAAACCCATATCTACAATCCCATTTGTTAGACATGTGGAGTTGATAGGGTTACGTAGACTATTTTTGTTGTATTTTTCCTTGACTTTATATCTGCGATAAATTATTGAGTTTATTCATTGCCAATAATTATGAATAATTGTTCATGTATATGAGTACGCATATTCTGTACATGTAATGGATATGCTAAGTGCATATGGTGGGATGAAAGCCTTAGTGCCAAGGTCATCAAAGGATATGTCTAATAGATAGGTTAGCTCTCTTACACGAATAACCGTCTCTATGACTAGATGTATCATAGGGGTAAGACAGTTTTGAGTCAAGAATAAGTTGAGTGCTTATTTCATAAGAGCCTGACTTAGAACATATTGTTGCCTTGATATAATTCAAGATGTGGTCAAAATCATGTCGCCTTGTCCCTCACTACATTGTCAGAGGTGACTTCTCCCTCTGCTTGAGCCATTGTATACTTCTAACAGATGTATAATTAAGAACTCTTATTGGTATGTAGGTCGCACAACTTATTTGCCCGCACGAAAGAAGATATAGAGGGTTATATCCATCATGTGTCAGTAAGAGATGTCAATTATTTTGTATCAGTTAATTGAGTTGGCACCCATGCTAAGATATTGGAGTCAATATTATTGACATTGGGGTCAATATTATTGATGAAAGAATAGAATGCGAGTTGTTTCCCACTACCCTTTGTTCGTCACTTTCTTTTTTTTTTTTTTTTATGAGAGGGCATTCCCAACACTAATGCCTAAAAATACAAATAAGAGTGGGAGAGATGAAAATAATCTTCATCCAATATTGGGCACTTAGGTGGTAGCTTAAAAGTTTATTCCTAGTGATTAAACTTTGTGTACCAATGCGAAGAACCAGAGGAAATATTGATCTTGACTCTTTACAATTTACAATAAAGTAAGTGTTATAAATAAATAAATGCCATTATTATTCATGTGTTATAAACAATTGAATGTCATTAAATGTGGCTATAGAACGCCAATGTTATTACTAACAGCAATTATATTCACACGTCGTCTGTGCCAAGACTTGGCCTATAAAAGGATGTATTCATCCTATGAAAAGATATGACAGAACAAAAGGAATTACCTTCTTAAATCTTCTCTATATAACCTATCTTCCATTCTCTCTCATTTCTTTCTTTAATCTATTATTTTAATCTAAATTATTAGTTTATTCTTATTCTATCAAGCTCATCATCAAAGCTATTATATACCTCCACTTTTACTACACGTTATCAGCACGATTGCACCACACTGGTGATCAAAGCTGTTAATCACGCTCTGATCATGTGGCCACGACTCATCCACCAAACTTTAGCTCTTGTCTCCTTTGTGATCAAGGATGCAGATGTGCGATCCTATAGAACACGATACTCTACTGTACTGAGGTAAGTATATATGATATTTCTTATTATAATTCAGTACTATTAATATACAATTTATATTTGTGGTACTTAAATATAGTACAAATTTTAATCTACTAAGATATTTAATTCTCAAACACTTCTTGTCGTTGTTAGTTTAATATTTCTTGTTGCTATTATTATTGTCATGGCAAATCTTACAAAATTTGAATTTGAGGACCTATATATTTTCAGAAGAAATTATCTGTCATAGTTACTGGATGCAAAACTATATTTAAATGCTAATGGTTTGGAAGGCACCATAAAATATAATCAAGATAAGGCGAAAGTTGTATCTATTCTAGATAAAGAAGTATCTGATCAAGATTGAATATCTTACAATCAAAGATCCTGCAAATTTTTTTTGAAAAATTTAAAAGAAATGTGTGATCACCAGAAGAAGGTCATACTCCCAAAAACTTGTTATGAGTGGATGTATCTGAAGTTGCAAGATTTTAAATGTGTGCACAAATATGATTCAGCTATAATAAGTTCTCAGATGAAATTATGTGGAGAAATTATTACCAATGCTGATATGTTATAACAAAAACATTCTCCACTTTTCATACATCAAATATACTCCTGCAGCAGCAATATCGTGAATCGAGTTTCACGAAATACTCAGACTTAATTTCATGTCCTCTTGTGGCTAAATAGAATAACGAGCTATTGATGAAAAAAGAAATCATGATTCCCATCCAACTAGCTTTATCCCATTCCCTGAAGTGAATGTGGCTGTATATGGTAATTTTGGTCATGACCAAGGTAGTGGTCATGGACGTGGACGTGGACATGGAAGGAACCATTACAATAACTGTGATTGTAATGGTTACAATAATAGTAAGGCTTTAAATCCCCGTACAAATAAAGGAAAACGTGTGAATCACAAGAATGAGAGAAATAACTATGAACAGAAAAATCATGAGGCAGCTTGCGATCGATGTAGCATGACAGGACAGGTCATGAACATGCCGCATAGCAAGGCATTTGGTAGAAATTTAATAAGTGTCCCAGAAGAAAAATTTTAACATTGTTGAAAATAACTTTGTTCAAGATGATGACCATGATATTAACTTTCAGACGGATTAATTTTTTGATATTTTTGTTTATCTTGCTTACCCTGAAGGTGCAATCGAATATATATTTTAAAATAAAAGTATAAAAGATAAATTGATTTTATTTTATGTTCAAATCTATCATGTTATTATGTGTTATATTTTAATGCAATTTATATTTTACTTTTACTTATAGTTATTTTACAATATGTTATATCTGTTAAATTTTGATGTGAATATGAAACTATGGTTTTTAGAAAAATGACTTGGCATTTGTCCTGGAGAAAATGCAATAACACATTCCGTATTTAATAAACGGAAATTATTTATAAGTAGGATATGATAGTGAAATCTCAAAATGAGAAGGAGATTAATATGCTCTGGAGGATTACAAGTTTTAATATGCTCTGGAAGAGCATAAATTTTATTATACTCCTGAAGAGCACAAATTTTGCTACTTACAGTAATAAAAGGAAAATAAAGAATACTTTATACAAGTGTCAAAAGAATCTATTAATGTTCGTTTCAAACAGATATTATCCTGAGAATATAAGTGGAAGCGATACTGAATATCTCTCTATTACAAAGGCTACTGCTGTAGGTAATAAACAAATTGTGAAAAGATTAACTGCATTATCCTTTAGGCTGTTCGAGTCATTAAAAGTTATCATATCCAGCCAGAAGCTGGCACACAGTAGCCTAAAGCTAGCATAATCCTGCCTGAAGCTGGCATAAAATAATTTTTCTTAAGTTATTAAAATACAAAGTTTGCATAGCCCGAAGCTGACACCAACCCGAAGTTGGCTCACGGAATTCTTGTTTGGTATGACCGGATGGGCCATCCCGGATCAATAATGATGCGTAGAATTATTAAAAATTCAATTGGTCATTCATTGAAAAACCAGAAGTTTTTCCAATCTAATGAATTTCCATGTGCTTGCTTGCTCATAAGGAAAATTAATTATTCGGCCTTCAGACGATAAGGTTGGCCTAGAATCACCAGCAATTTTGGAAATAATTCAGGGAGATGTATGCGGACTAATAAATCTGCCATCTGGACCATTTAAGTAATTTTATGGTTTTAATCGATGCATCGACTAGATGGTCTAATGTGTGCTTATTAGACGCAATTTGGCATTTTGCGCACCTACATTTATAATTAAGCCAATTGCGGATACACATCCCTAATTATGTTATAAGACTATATGTCTTGATAATAATGGAGTATTCCTCAGTGGTTAATCAATATCATTGGAAATAGTGGTTGAACATCCTTAGCTCATGTTCATACCCAAAACGACCTGGATGAATCGTTTATTAAATATTTCCAATTGATTGCAAGACCATTGCTAATGAGAAATAAGCTCCCTATTACTGCTTGGGGATATGCTATTTTATATGCAGCAGCACTTGTGCGCATCAGGCCAACAAGTCATCATAAGCTCTCCCTTATTGAATTGGTTCATTGTCACGAACCTAATATCTCCCATCTTTGGACCTTTGCTTGTGCAGTATATGTGTCAATTGTTCCACCACAGTGAACTAAAATAGGTCTACAAAGAAGAATGGGAATATATGTTGGATACAATTCTCCATTGATTATAACATATTTGGGACCAACAACTAGAGATTTATTTACAGCAAGGTTTGCTGATTGTCATGTGGATGAAAATATTTATCCAATATTAGGGGAAAAAAATAAGCAGCTGGATAAGGAGATTAAATGGAATGCTATATCATTATTAAGCCTTGATCCTCGAACAAATTAGTGTGAACTTGAAGTTCAAAAGATGATTCATTTGCAAATATAGCAAATCAATTGCCAGAAATATTTACTGATGTCAATAGAGTGACCAAATCTCATATTCCAGTTGCAAATACTCCTGTTAGAATTGATGTCCCAGAAGGACAACCAAAGAATGCAAATGAATCTAAAGCACGCCAGAAGCGTGGCAGACCACTCGGTTCCAAGGATAAAAATCCTCGACAAAAAAAAAGGAGCAAAGATACAAGATGGCCCCAACAAGGTAATAAGACCTCCTGTAGAGGTTCAAATTAAAAATCCTCAAGAAGAGGAAAATCCTCCAGAAGAGATTCCTGATACAATTGATAAAGTTCCAGAAGTAACTCAGGTACCTGAAATAAGTCAAAATGACGAGATCTCATTCAACTATATTATGTTAGGAACAAGATGGAACCGACGTGAAATAACCGTCGACGGAATTTTTGCATGTAATGTAGCGCTAAATATTATGGAAGGAAATGAGGATCATGAGCCCAAATCAATTGATGAATGCCGGCTTAGAAATCATTGGCTAAAATAAAGTGACGCAGGCTGAGTTGGACTCGCTCATGAAGCGAGAAGTTTTTTGGGCCTATAGTCCAAACACCTGATGGTGTAAAAACCAGTCGGTTACAAATGGGTATTTGTGCGGAAAAGAAACGAAGAAAATGAATTAGTGAGATATAAAGCACGGCTTTTCGCACAAGGTTTTACTCAACTACTTGGTATTGATTATGAGGAGACATACTCCCCTGTGGTGGATGCAACTACTTTCGGTATCTGATTAGTCTGGCAGTACATGAAAAACGAGAAATGCGTCTAATGGATGTTGTTACAATCTATCTCTATAGATCCATAAGTCATGATATATACTTCAGAATCCCTGAAGAATTCAAGTTGCCTGAAGCAACTATTCCCGGGATATATAATCAATTAAACTAAAAAGATTTTTATATGATTCGAAGCAATTTGGATATGTATATTGTAACAGCCCGGGTAAAAATTTTGGATTTTTACCGGACTGTAAAAGTCTATTTACCGTGATTTACTGTTGAATTAATCTTGGGTAATTGATTCACGGTAAATCGGGAGTCGTTTTTCGAATCCGAGTGTTTTCCCGCGCTCGTGATTTTCCCGTGAATTTTTCGAAACTAAGTTGGTATTTTTCGGTTTTCGGAATTTCTCGGAAAATCACACCGGAAAATAACTAAGGAGGTATCTGTTATTTTCTGGTCCGGATCGGATTCGCCCGTAATATGGACGAATCGAATTATTTGATATTCACATGGGTAATAGTAAATTTTCAGCTATTTAATGAAGAGGCAGCCGGTGGAAGAGGAGAAGAAGAGAGGAAAAAAAG
>JAKUCV010000593.1:13131-25561 GCA_028386065.3 Turnera subulata | reverse complement strand
CAGCCTTCTTCTCTAGTTCATCTTTTGCAAGGCACTCAGCCTTCCTCTCTACCTCTTGCTTCGCCAAAGCTTCTAATGCCTTTAAAAGTTTTGCACCAGCTTCTCTCATGCCTTTTAGACTCTCACTGGAACTTTTATTGTCTTCAAGCCATTCTTTATGGCGTTTCTCTTCAATGTATTCTTTAGGGTGTTCAACTCTAGCAATTTGATACTTCTCTCTTGCATATTCCTTATGGTAGTTTCTGTCTTGTGCATTGCATCCTCCCCTTTTCCTAGATTGGTCACGATGCCATACTTCTTCTTCTTTATCGTAAAAGTCGTCCATATAGTCATCATAATGAACTGAAATCGGCTCTTGTCTCCTAGTCAGAAATTTTTGTTGTTGCTCCTTTAAATAATGACTAGGCGCATATCTCTTCTTCATAAACCTTTTCAATTCAGCCCATGTACTAATAGGCTCTTCTCCATACCTTTTTCTCTCTAAAACAAATTGATGCCACCAAACACGTGCATAACCACTAAATTCTGCAACAATTAGTTTTAGCTTACTTTCTTCGGAGTAGTTATGATAGTCAAAGAACTTCTCCACTCTCTTCTCCCATTCCAAGTATGCTTCAGGATCAAGCTTGCCAAAGAAAGGCAGAATTTTCAATTGGGTGCGTCCAACATCCCTATCAACACGATTTGCTCCACCTTCCCTCCTATCAAAGCTTGGATTTCTATATGTTCTTTTATCACGTCCTCCTCTTTCTCCAAATCTGTCATGTCCCCATACTCCGTCAAACTCATCTTCATCATAACTATAGTGCACAGGAGTTGATTTCTTGGCTTCCATTCTGTAACCTCCTCTACCACATTTAAAATATTCCATGATATCAACCTGCGAATACTTGTTACTAAAACAATTCCTCACGTGTTTACACTCGTGTTTGCTCACTCTTGGCAAAGGATGTAACTCTCAGCCTCTTTCCTCTCTTGATTCTGTTCCAACTTTACAAGTTAGGATTAGATATCTCAAAATCAAGTAACCAACTTGCAACAATTAATTAACGGAAACAATGAAAGCCTAAAGAAGGAACGAAAGGAAAAACAATTCTAGAACAAATAATGACTCCAACAAACAAGAAGAAAGATCACACACAAGGACAAGGTAATGTATGTGATGGAATAACGGTAAGTTGAGTAACTATGACACAATAATCACCCAACACAAGAAAAGGCACAAAAATCGCAAAATAAACAAAGAAACCCGAATTGGCAGCAAAATTTTGTAGGTGAGCTGATATAAAAAATTCGGCAGAATGCTCTAAATTCCAGAATGGGCAGAAGAATTTTGTATGTGAGCAGACATACAAAATCGACAACTGTCACACAAAATTCTCAATTTCCAGCAATAATTTTGTATAGAAACTCGTATACAAAACTCATAGAATTCAATCAACAATCCCAGTCAATCAACTCAATTCACCCCAATTTTGGCCACTTGCAAGAATTAATGTAAACTTGCAATTCCATCAAGAACAACTTAATTCCTCCTACCGATTCTCAATTGCCTTCACCCTTCTTTTCTCATTTCTACTTTTTTTAAAAATATATATATATATATATAAGGTTGTCGACTAGGATGTAGGAAATAGGAAGAACAAAGAACAAAACCAAAAAGAAGAAAATGCCACGATTTGGATGAACAACGAGAACACAAAAAAAAAATAAATAATAAATGGAATAACAATAACAAGATATGATTGATTGAACCTGTAAGCTCCGCTACCAAATGATGCAGCAACAACCCTAGAATTCCACTAGGTTCACCTCTGCAACTAATTGATCCCAAGACCTCCAATCTCCAATCAAACTAGGGTTTAGTATTCCTATTCTTCACCTCCTAAACTCAAAGGATTAGGCAACAAATAATGAGGAATACAAGGAGTTGATTAATCACCACAAGTAATAACACTTGATAAGAGAAATCAATCCTAAAGAGTAAAGCCAAGAGAATCCCTCTCTTGTTTTTGATTGAATCCCTCAATCAAGAAGCACACCAAAGGTAAGCATTTAGCTTCCTTAAAATCACTCAAATTTCATTCATGATCTGATTTCAAACTTGATACATGGTTGGCTTTTATAGAAGCCAAAAAGCAAAGGATTGAATTAAAAATACAAGCACTAAACAAGCACTAAACAACTTTTGTTTTCTTTAGTGCACACCAACCACACTAACACCAACCACACTAGTGGGAATCTTTAGCTCCAAAGTGAATTTTCCAAAATGAAAATGAATAGTAAACGCCGGCAGTGAATAGTAATTTCCGGCGTGAACAGTAACTTTCCGGTTGAACGGTAAAAAACGGCTACTTTTGGCTTGAATCCTTCAAAATGCTCACAAACTTAGGAATCTCTTTAAATTCATCTCCAAACTTTTCCAACTTATCTTCTTATATTTCCCGATTGACCCAAGCTTGAGCATAATGTAGCATGCGATTCTTTATCATCTTCAATCGAGCCCTTGTGACTGGTCCTTGAGGAAAGCTAATGGCGTCATCACCTTCTTGAGTTCCACTTGGTGTTGGTTTGCTCGTATCACTGAGCTACGCTGCATAGCAGTGCTTCGTTTGGTACCAAAAAAATTCAGCATTGAGGTGACCATAATCGCCCATGTTGTAACAATAACCTGCAATCCACTCACCCCTATTAACAGTTAAAAAAAGACCTCCTCGTGCCATTCTCTCTATTAGAGTTGCATTGATTGTTAGAGTTCAAATGTACCCAACCATTGTCGGGAAGAAGCCGACGCATAAGTATAGTCTCCACTACAAGTGATTGACTCTCCAATCTGTCTCCTTAGCAATTGTATTCATAACTTCTTTGGGAGGGTAAAAAAGAATATGGGATGTTGGATTGCATAGAGCATAGCTAGCCAAGAAAAATTTTCTCATATATATGTGTGAACACCCAAATTTGACCTTTTAATATTCTACTAATTTGAATTGTGAATATATTTATGACTATGGATTAATGAAATGATTTAATCCCGAGTTCGAGTATTTTTGTAACTTAACTGAGTGGAATATTAATATTTTATTTTTTTTAGATTTTTAATATATTTGATTCAGAATTTTGGAGAAGATTTAATTCTGAGTTTAATATATTTTAAAGTCTAATTATAATAGAATATGGGTATTTATTTGTTTTTAGGCCTTTATTTATTTTGGACCTATTTGAGATGATTTTGGGCTTAAAGTAACTTAGGAGCCTGAACCAATTGAATATGGATCCTCCAGCAACTGAAGCCCACCCAAAAACACTGAGCCTAGCAGCCAATTAGCCCTAAATTCGTCCAGGATTCGGGTTAATTAATTCCTTTTTTAGTTTTTGGTAGTTTATGGTATATGCGTGGAGTGAGGAGAAAGAAAAGAAAATGGGGAAAGGGCTAGGGGTAGGGGTAAGCTACAAGTTAGAAGGATTTCTGGAAGCTTAAAACAGGTAAAAACGAATTAGGAAGGGCGTGGGAATCAAGCTAAGCCGGAATAATGAGGAGCGAAACTGGAAAGGAAAGAACACCTATGGAAACAGGTGCCGGCGGACATGGAGACATGACCGCCAGCACCTGGCGGGCGTTGTGACATGACCGCCAGCGCCTGACGGTCGTCGCGAGATGACCGCCATGGCCTGGCGGACATCCTTTTCAATTTTGACAGTTTTTCTGATTTTTCCTATTTTCTTGATTCTGGGTATCTACCGTTGGATCTAGGGATTCAATCCTGACCCATAGATTAACACCATGTCCAGACCCCCTGAACACTACAAATAGGACCCCCCATTCACCCTCAAACTCACCAATTGATACAAGCAAGCCAGTACCAAGTGGAACTCAAGATCGTGATGGCGCCATTAGCTTACCTCAAGGACCAATCACGAGGGCTCGATTGAAGATGATAAAGAATCACATGTTACATTATGCTCAAGCTTGGGTCAATCAGGAGTTGCAAGAAGATAAGTTGGGTAAGTTCGGAGGTGAATTTAAAGAGATTCCTAAGTTTGTGAGCATTTTGAAGGATTCAAGTCAAAATTAGCCATTTTTAACGTTCAACCGGGAAGTTACTGTTCACGCTGGAAATTACTATTCACGGCCGGCGTTTACTATTCATTTTCTGGTTGGAAAATCCACTTTGGAGCTAAAGATTCCCACTAGTGTGGTTGGTGTGCATTAAAGAAAACAAAAGATGTTTAGTGCTTATTTAGTGCTTGTATTTTCAATTCAATCCTTTGCTTTTTGGCTTCTATAAAACCCAACCATGTATCAAGTTTGAAATCAGATTATACATGAGAATATACATGAAGTTTGAGTGATTTTAAGGAAGCTAAATGCTTACCTTTAGTTTTCTTCTTGATTGAGAGATTCAATAAAAAACAAGAGAGGGATTCTCTTCGCTTTACTTTTTAGGATTGATTTCTCTTATCAAGTGGTTTACTTGTGGTGATTAATCAACTCCTTGTATTCCTCATTGTTTGTTGCCTAATCCTTTGAGTTTAGGAGGTGAAGAATATGGATACTAAACCCTAGTTTGATTGAAGATTGGAGGTCTTGGGATCGATTAGTTGCAGAGGTGATCCTAGTGGAATTCTAGGGTTGTTGCTGCATCATTTGGTAGCGGAGCTCACAGGTTCAATCAATCATATCTTGCATTGATTACTTTTCTTGTTCTTGTGTTTTTTGTGTTTTTTTAATTCAAAAATTAAAAAAGGTAAAAAAAAATAGTCGAGTTACTGTTCATAGGTACTGTTCACCGTGCTGTTCATAGTGTTCATCAGTACTGTTCACGAAAAAAAAAAGAAAGAAGCCTTGCCAATTTGTGTTTGCTGGCATTCTTCTTATTGTACGAATACAAGCTGCTTGCTTATTGGTTATTGTCACAATTGAATCAGAATTATTGTGGACTTGGGTGTGGAATTGCAAGTGTTAAATCTCCTTGCAGTTGTGGTTGAATTGATTGAAAAGATTGGTTGAAATTGTAGAAATTTATTCTTGTTGTCGACAATTTGGGCAGAAGGCATCTATCCGAATTATGCCTGGTTTTGGTCTCGGGTTGCAGGTTTTGTGTAGGAGGAATCTACCCGAATTTGTGTTTTGTGGTCTCAGGTTGCAGGATTTGTGTAGGAACCTGCTATACAAATTTTTCTGTCTTTGTTTTCTTTCTTTCCTTTTGTTTGCTTTTTTGTGCCTTTTTCTTGTGTTGGGTGATTATTGTGTCATAGTTACTCAACTTACCATTATTCAAAATCACATACATTACCTTGTCCATGTGTGTGATCATTCTTTCTTTGTTGGAGTATTAACTTGCCTCTAGAATTGATTTTCTTTTCTTTCTTTCTTTAGGCTTTCATTGTTTCTGTTAATTAATTGTTACAAGTTGGTTACTTGATTTTGAGATATCTAGTCCTAACTTGTAAAGTTGAAGTAGAATCAAGAGAGGAAAAAAGCTGAGAGTTACATCCCTTGCCAAAGAGTGAACAAACACGAGTATAAACACGTGATACGGCTTCCTCTTTCTTTTCTTCTCTTTTATTTTATTTTGAACTCTCCTCTCCTTTTGCAAGGCTCTCAGCCTTCCTCTCTAGCTCACCTTTTGCAAGGCTCTCAGCCTTCCTCTTTTTCTCACTAGTGTTACAAAATTCGGCCTCTTTCTCCTTCTGCCATGCTTCCACTTGACTTTTAACATGCAATTGATCCCCTTCAACTTCCTTTGGAGGCAAGGGTGCAAGTGAAACTCTCCTTTCTCCCATGGTAAAAGAATACCTATTCTTGAACCCATCATGCACAACTCTTCTATCATATTGCCATGGTCTCCCAAGCAATATATGGCATGTATCCATAGGCACAACATCACACAACACTTGGTCAAAATAACGACCAATAGAAAAAGAAACAAGGACTTGTTTGGTTACCTCAATTTCTCCCATGCCATTCGTCCTTTGTAGGCGATAGGATCTAGGATGCTCCAAACACTCCAATCCTAAACTTTCCACCATATATGTGCTCACCATGTTAGTGTCGCTTTCCCCATCAATTTTAACACTCATGGCCTTCTCATTCACCAAGCATCTTGTATAGAAAAGTTTATCCCTTTGCCCAACACCATCTTCTTTGACTTGAGCATTCAGCACACGCCTAGTATCCGGAAATTCTTCCTTAGGTACTTTTCCATAGTCAAAATGCACAGGATTCGGATTCCTAGCCTTTTGCATCCTCGTTGCACTATTAGCTGAAGTCTCTCTATGCCAATCATCATTGTAATACTCTTCAAGGCTCTTGGAATCTTGGTGCAATGTCTGGTGCTTTTGAGGCAGCTCCCTATAGTAATAAGCAGGAACAAATCTCTTCCTCATAATTTTCTTCATCTCAGTCCAAGTGTCGATAGGTTCCTCATAATTGTACCTCCTGTCCAACATAAAGTTGTTCCACCAAACCAAAGCATAGTCAGTAAACTCATCAACCGCCAATTTTACCTTCTTTGCCTTAGTGTAGCTATGGCAATCAAATATCATCTCTCTAAAATATGAACCCAAGGGTCTTATTTATACTAGTCTAATACAAAACCCTAATGGACTTGGACTTGTAACTAAAATAATAAAACAAAATAAAACGACTTTATGTTACTATTCACGCGGGTACTATTCACGTGAACAGTAACCCTAACTCCAAAGTGGATTGGATTTGTAATTCCAATTCCCTAATGGACTAGGCTTTATAAATAAAAATAAACCCAACTTAAATAACTAAAGCCTAACAATTAATGGCCCAAATAATAAATAACACCAAGCTGAAATTATAATCCATAAATAATAGAATTCGGCTAAACTAAAATAATAAAAATAATTGATGTCGACATGGGCCCCACTTTCTCCAGCTTGATTGTCATCGTGGGCCCCACTCTTCTCCAAGCTTATTCTCCATCTCTTCTTGAATTTCTTGTGAGAACGAATCTTGGACATGATTCTAAAAGTGAGCATGTGATGATGAACTTTGAGCTTGTTAGAATACATCCAATTTCCTTGCTTGTCGTTATTACTTCCTCCATTGTCGCCTTGGCGTGCATTATTCTTCCAGTCTCTAAGCTTGCCTAGGTGATTTGCATCATTCCCTCCCTCCTCAAAACGATTCGTCCTCGAATTGATACCTACAAAATCAATTGGAGGAAATTTAGCAATATCGGAAGTAGTACGAACACTATACTCACCTTGCGAACCAATCATTATGCGCAAAGGACCAAGCATCAAGCTTCTAGCTTCGCCTCCCGGATCAAGCAACATGCAAGTAGCATTAATTTGTTCCTTCCAAAACAATAACTCAGAAGTATGCATAACAAGTAATTTATGTGGATGAAAACCAATAAAGTAAGAATTTAAATTACTCATCATGTTATCCAATTTAGGCATTAAAGTCAAGAAAAGGAACTTAAAACTTGATGCTCCCTTTTGATTGTAATCGGCGCCCTATGTATAGAACCTTCTTCTCCTAGGGCCGGCAATCTTTTAGGACAAGCATCTTTTGGAACCTGCAAAAGAAACACATCACATCTAGAAAGACAAAGGTTAAGGTTAGCTTTAAACCAAGCTTCCTTGTATAAGAATACAAACAAACTCTTCTTTTCCTCATATTCAATCCTCACTTCTCTCTCATTTGAGCCCTTTAACACAATTTCTTTTGAGGCTTCTTTTATCTCTTTTCTTCTCTCACTCTCGACTTCCTCTTTCTTTTCTTCTCTTTTATTTTCTTTTGAACTCTCCTCTCCTTTTGCAAGGCTCTCAGCCTTCCTCTCTAGCTCTCTTTTTGCAAGGCTCTCAGCCTCCCTCTCTTCCTCTCTTATCCAAAGTTCTTCGAACGACTTCAAAAATTTAGCAACAGCTTCATCTATTCTCTTAAAGCCCTCTTCAAAGTCATCATACTTTCCTTGAGCTTTGGCCTTCTTGGCTTGCCAAGATGATACGGCTTCCTCTTTATTTTCTTCTCTTTTATTTTCTTTTGAACTCTCATCTCCTTTTGCAAGGCTCTCAGCCTTCCTCTCTAGCTCATCTTTTGCAAGGCTCTCAGCCTTCCTCTCTTTCTCACTAGTGTTACAAAATTCGGCCTCTTTCTCCTTCTGCCATGCTTCCACTTGACTTTTAACATGCAATTGATCCCCTTCAACTTCCTTTGGAGGCAAGGGTGCAAGTGAAACTCTCCTTTCTCCATCATTTCCAGTCTCCTTTCTAGCTTTGTTCTGGTAGTGTTGCCGTATCATCTTGGTAGCGGAGCCTAGGTATCAATTTCAACTACGTATCCCTTTACTTTTCTGCAATTTAGTTTTCTGTTCTTTGTGTTACCGAAATTTATATTTTTTTTAAAAAAAGAAAGAGTTTCGAGTTACTGCCACTGTTCATCGGTGCTACTGTTCACGTAGAAAAAAAAACAAAAAAAAAAGTTTCGGTTGTGTGTGCTGTCAACTTAGTTGGTGTGTTGTCATTGTACCTTACTATTCAATTTGCTGTCTTTGTGAGTTGTCGACTTACAACTATATAAAAAAAAATTGTGGTTTTTGCGTTTGCTGTTCAGCCGACTTAGTCTAGCACTACTACAAAAAAAAAAAAAGAGACTATTGCTTTTTGTTTAGTCGACATCATCAGGACTATATCATCAAAAAAAAAAATTTGAAGGTTTGAGATTTCGGCAAGGAGATCATTGATTGCAGAAAATTCTTGACTTGTTGGGATACTTTCCGCGGGTTGATTGTTAGGATATCTAGTTGGGTAATTTTCTTTCTTTCTGCTTATTTTGTCTTGATTTATTTCAGCTTTTCTAATTGAGCAATCTTTGTCTCTTATTGTTCAATTACTACAAGAATCATCACATACAATTTACTTGTTCCTTTGTGTGTGACTATCTTTTCTTTCCGGAGTTAATTTTGCCTCTAGAGTTGAATTGTCTATTTTCTTGATAGGAAATCTTTGACTCTTTCTTGAAGTGTTGCAGGTTTGTTTATTATTTGATAAGATTTACTGATCCCAAAGAATAAACAAAGTGAGAATTCAAGAGAGGAAAAAGGCGAGTGTTAATATATTGCCATTGAGTGTAAACACGAGAGAACACAAAAGGAGTGTAAACACATGAGAGAGTGGTAAGGAATTATTTTCTACTAACACTTTCTTGCAGGTTAACATCATGGAATATTCGAGATACGATAGAGGAGCCTATGGAGGTCGATATGTTGATCGAACTGATATGTATGCTAGAGACATCAAGATGAAGATTCCCTCTTTTCAAGGCAAAAATGATCCAGAAGCTTATTTGAAGTGGGAGAAAAGAGTGGAGATGATGAATAATGTTTATTGATAGCTATTTTGCTAATAAAATTGGAGGTTCTCTTAAACCTTGTTTTGCAAGTTAGATGGATTTCTCTCTTGTTTATTTTAGGGATTGTGTTTACTTATCAAGTAATTGAATTGCTTGTGGTGTTTACAAGATTCCTTGTGTTTATTACTCTATTGTTGCTTAACGCCTTTGTTGTGTTTTGAGGTGATAGAGGTAATCACTAAAGCTTTTAGTTGAATTGATTTCTGATCTTGGTGACTCGATTGAATCGGAGGTGCTATCTAGCTTTGTTCTGGTAGTGTTGCCGTATCAACACGTGAGGATTTGTTTTACTAACAAGTATTTGCAGGTTATACATCATGTCTAATAGTGGCAGTGAGGGTGGTGAACCAAACCTTGCTTCTGTTATGGAAATGTTGAGGGGATTCAGGGCTCAGATAGATGCTCAAATGAAGGAGGTTAGGGATGAAGTTCGGGCGACAAATCTAGGGTTGAGGGAGACCAATAACCGAATTGATAGACAGACAAGAGAGTTGAATGATAGGTTGGAGAGGCAAGAGCAAACTGTTGAAGAAATCTCTACTAGCATTGCTAATCCTAGGAGGGCAGGAGGAGGAGAACAAGAACAAGCTGCTCGCCCCAGAGAACAAGCTACACACCATGTTGATGAAGATCCCATTCTTGAAGAAGAATTGGAAGAACAATTTGGAGAGGTTAATCATAGAGTGCATGCTGGGGGAAAAGGAGGCCGAGGTCTGTTTGGCAGAGGAGGAGGCACAGTTGGATATCAAAGACCCAGATTCTTTGATAGAGTGGAAGATAGAGTAGTGAGGATTGATCGAGATGTCGGATCCATCGAAATGAAAATTCCAATGTTTCGAGGTTCTAGTGATCTAGAGGAGTATTTGGAGTGGGTGCAGAGTGTGGAGTCAATTTTTGACTGCCATAGGTACTCGGAGGAAAAGAAGGTCAAGCTTGCAGTTGTGGAGTTCAAAGACTATACTAGGTCTTGGTGGAATAAGCTTGTCACTTCAAGGAGAAGAGATAGATACCCTGAGATAGAAACATGGGAAGAGATAAAAAGGATCATGAAGAAGAGATTTGGTCCTGCTTCATATCAGAGAGAGTTGCTTCATAAACTTCAAGCAACCAAGCAAGGAACTAAGAGTGTAGAGGAGTACTGGAAAGCACTTGAGATGACTATGCATCAGGCTGGAATTGAGGAGGATGAGGAGACCACCATGTCAAGGTTTTACTATGGGTTGAACAAGGATATTGCTAATATTCTGGAGCTACAACATTATGCAGAAATTGAGGAGATGGTAGCTCTAGCTTCTAAGATTGAAAGGCAATTCAAGAGCAAGACCTATGGGAAACCTTCTAGTTATACCAATTGAAGTGCCAATGCAAGATACACCAAGCAGGAAGTGGGGAGCTCAAGTAAGCCTGTTCTTGACACACCTAAGTCGATCCCTTGGAGACCTAGGGAGGGACAGAAACTGGCTGAACAAAAGACTCCCAATGCACCAACAAAAGCTCAGGATAAGGCTAGAAATGTGAAGTGTTTTAAGTGCATGGGATTGGGACATTATGCTTCTCAGTGCCCGAATAAGAGGGTGATGCTTACCACTGAGCATGGAGAGGTGTACTCTGATGATGAGAGGGAGGAGCCCTATGTTGATCCAGCACTAGCTGACATGCCTGAGTTGGAGGATGCAGACGATGAGTTTGTTGAACCAGAGGAGGTGGTTCAGAAGTTATATGTGACCAGGAGGATGCTCAATATTCAGCAGAAGGAAGAAGGAATTGAGCAAAGGGAGAACATCTTTCACACTAGATGTTTGGTACAAGACAAGCCCTGTGGCAATGATCATAGATGGGGGAAGTTGCACCAATGTCGTGAGTACCATGTTAGTGGAGAAGATGGGGCTAAAAACTCAAAAACATCCAAGGCCATACAAGCTTCAGTGGCTTAATGACAGTGGCGAGATCAAAGTAACGGGTCAGGTACTTATTTCCTTCACCATTGGGAAGTACTCCGATGAGGTTTTATGTGATGTTGTACCTATGCAGGCATGTCACATCTTGTTGGGAAGGCCATGGCAGTATGACTGAAGGGTGCTGCATGATGGTCATACGAATAGGTACACATTCACCATGGGTGAAAGGAAGGTAGTGCTTGCGCCACTATCTCCCAAGGATGTCTACGAGGATCAGTTGTTTATGCACAAGTCTGTTGAGGCTTGGAAGAAGGAAAAGGTGGTTGGTTTAGCCAAACTCAGTGAGGTTGAGGGGAAAGCCGAGGGCTTTACAAAAAGAGAGCAAAACCTGAGTGAGAAAAAGAGGGAAAATTTCTATGCAAGTTCGAGGGATTTGAGGGTAGCTTGTGAGAACAAACGAGAGATTTTGGTACTCTTGTATAAGGGAACTTATTTTAGTACAGCTGACCATGACAAAAAATTGCCTAGTTGTATTGTTTCTCTTTTGCAGGACTACAGTGATGTCTTTCCGGAGGAATTGCCTAGGGAATTGCCACCACTTAGGGGCATTGAGCATCAAATTTACTTTATTCCGGGTGCCCAAATTCCAAATAGGCCAACATATAGGGCCAATCCGGAGGAGACAAAGGAGATACAAAAACAAGTAGAGGACTTGCTTTCTAAGGGGCTGATTCGAGAGAGCCTCTCACCATGTGCTGTACCCGTAATTCTTGTTTCAAAGAAGGAGGGCACTTGGCAGATGTGCGTTGACTGTCGAGCTGTCAACAAAATAACGGTAAAGTATCGCCATCCCATTCCTAGGTTAGAAGACATGCTTGATGAATTATATGGTGCATGCATTTTTACTAAGATTGATCTCATGAGTGGGTATCATCAGATTCGCATGAAAATAGGAGATGAATGGAAAACTGCATTTAAGACTAAATTTGGATTGTATGAATGGTTAGTGATGCCGTTTGGTTTGACTAATGCACCTAGTACATTTATGCATCTAATGAATCATGTCTTGCGGTATTTCATTGGCAAATTTGTTGTTGTGTACTTTGATGACATTCTTATCTATAGCAAAAGTGTTGAAGAA
>JAKUCV010000592.1:71815-93069 GCA_028386065.3 Turnera subulata | reverse complement strand
GTATGACTATTGCTGTTGTAGCAAGAATGAGTTTCTTGCATTTGGTATTTTGAGCACTCTCACTTATGTGTGAGTGGGAGATGTTGGGTTATGTTGTATGGAGGCCCACTTGAGGTAGTGGGGCCCACTAGGTCCACCCATAAGTTGGGTGCTCACCTTGTAACCCTAGTTGCCTCCTATATATACATGTTGTTCTATGACACACAAACCAAGAACATTACATACATAGGGTGGCTAGGTTACACCCACACATAATATACACACAGCTATAGAGAGGAGAGGTTTAGGCCGTGGAGACTACAGGGGTTGCTCCGATATACCGTGACAACCCTTCACGACCGGTAGATCAAGACCTGGACTCCAAGACCTGTTTGCTTCCGCTGCTAGGACTCCAAGTAAGTGTCCTAATTTACTTTATTCAGGATATATGTTATCCTTCAAGACTCAATCCGGGGTGGGTCTTGCCGATTATTGAAAATTTCTCTTGTAGCATTATTGATACTCATCAAGCTTTACTCTTGCTTATTTCAAGCAATAATAACTGGGGATTGACAATCATACATACATATTTTTACAGTAACATGCACTTTCAGTGATAACGGGCATTGGTTGGGCCCTAAATTCAACACGGTTATCACACGGGTTGGAAATTTTCTTCTTGACTGTTCAGTCATTTTTCTCGTTATTTAGGACTGACTTTTTTTTTTAAAAAAAAATGTGGAGTGATCCTTTAAGTCATACTGTATAAACTTGAAAAAGCTTTGAGAAATATTCCACACATGCATTGTATTACTGTGTTATTTATGAGTGGTGAAACTAGCTTTCTAGTTCTAATTTGCCTAAAGAATTCCTGAAAAGGAAAAAAAAAAATGCCTATAGAAAAATAAGCATTAGCAGATTTCCTCCTCTACGGTCAAATCAAAAGATCTTTAAATATTTACCAAGTGTTTGCACATACGAAAAGCCGACGCCGAAGTACAATTTCTTTTTTTTGATAATGAAGTACAATTTCTTTTAGAGCGGATGTTTAGCATCCGGGTTGAATTAAAATAATGGTGAGATTAGATGATGAAAAATGCTAAACTCGCATGAGACTGGCAGGCATTCAAGTGGGTGGTGTTAGGATGGACTTGTTATTTGGTGATTTGATGGGAGTAGCCCAGAATAGAGTAGTTTGAGATGCAGTTATGTAAGTTTTTATTTTTTGGGCCGTTCTGGCCTTTTCCTTTACCCAAAAAAAATGTGGTGTTAATTAGGACGGTAAACAGTAATTAGTTGCTGGATAATTATCTATCATCCATGCTGTTGATGCCAATTGATAACCGGTTATTAATTGGAATAATAATCAGATATGCTATTGAAAATTAACAATAATGTATAACTGCTTTCCCCCGGAAGACACATTGTTAAGATTAATCGTATTTTATTAAATTGTCAAAAAAAAATTGTCAGGAATTTAGAAATTTAAATTTTGTGCATAAGATTCTAAAATTTTTATGTAAAACGCATTAAGTGATAACCAAGACCAAAAGGTCATTTATTTGATAAGTGTATCTGGTTATAACTTGAATAAATACCATAGGCTAGAAAATAACATTCTATTTATTTTTTTTTTTAAAAAAAGTTTAGGGTGAGGGGAGGCTCCCCCAGAGTCAGGCGGACTCAGCGAGCGCTTATAGTGGTATTTAGAACCTCAACCAACTAAGCCAACCCTGGTTGGCAATAACATTCTATTTAAAATTTTTAGAAAGATACATAAAGAAAATACATACTTGATTATATTGTATGTCATGTATACGTGTGGTCCAGAGTGGTAGAAAGACAAAAAAAAAAAGGAAAACTAAAGTTAATTCCATACTCAGGCCATGACATTAGGCATTGGTTTATTAGTCTCTCCAATTTAGCACTTTATTCATGCTTAAATAAATGAAGAAGCAAACAAAATGAATGTGCTAAGAAAATTAGTGAAAGATGAACAACGTGATGCATGCCAAAGTTGCAAAATCGTGAAAAGGAAACAGAAACTTTCTTGAAGCAAAGTATAATGCAAAGCATTACAGACCTGGTTTTGATTGGCCGGAAGGGAACGATGGAAAAGCATTCCTTCCTTTAGTGTGGATTGATCAAGAAGCGATTGAGAAAAGCTTCTCTTCCCTTCATCATGACCTTATCCTATTATTCACCGCGCAGCAGGAAACACAACTATTCCTGCCTTAATCCATCTCAAGTCAAACAAGAGCGAGAGCAGCAGGAATTTTGGAGACTAATAACAAGCAGACACACAGCACACACATATATATTGCAAAGAAGTGATGGCATTTGTAATTGATACTGTTGCCGGGACATTGCTTGGGGAGCTGTTAAAAGCTGTGTTCGAGGTTAAAACCAAGGCAGAAATGTTCGAAACCCTCTTGCAGAGTATGCAATCAACGCTAGAATCCTTGACTCGGGAACTTGAAAAGATAGAGAAGCTAGAGAAGATACTAATCGGAGAAGATGAAGGGGCCCATAACAAGGAAGTAGACAAACTGTGGGGACAAATAAAGGAAGGGAAGGATGTTGTCCTCAAGTGCTCTGAGGTCAATGATTGCTGCGGTTGCTTGAAGAAGCCTTGTTACGCTAAAGAACTCCAAAAACTGGATGATTCGCTTAGAAGGTTTTGTCAGATTGTTCTGCCAGTGCTTCAGACAAGGGTAGCAATACGCACATCGGAACAAGTGAAAGAGACCCACAAGAAGGTCGTGGACACTCACGAGGATGTCATAAACATGAAAGAAGAGGTAAGGGACATGCATGAGGGGGTGATGCTCACCCAAGTGGAGATGCAGGGTGTTCATGAGGAGGTTACTGGGATTCGCCAGAAGGTAGAAGGTGTTGAAGAGATAGGGAAGGGGGTGGAAGAGACTCGTGGGGATGTGAAGGGAATTGGAAAGCAGGTACAACAAGTTCAGGAGGGAATGCAAGAGGTGAAAGAAAGCATTCATGAAGGGGTGAAAGGCACTAATGCAAATCTCAAAGGCATAGAAAAGCAGGTCAAAGACATTCATGAGGAGGTGATAGATTTTCGAAAGGAGTTCCGGCTTAATGTTCCAGCCAGTGAAGGGAATGGTGGAGTGTCAAATGTCAGTGCAGCTCCTTTGCGTCCATTTACGCCTCCTGAGCCGCCCAAACTCACTTTTGGATTGGAGAAGCCATTGAAAGAGTTAAGGAAACAACTGTTCAAAGATGATGAAGAATCAGTGATTCTGTTAACTGCTCCTGGAGGATGTGGTAAGACTACATTGGCTAAAAAGCTTTGTGGGGATGAAGATGTTAAAGGTACAATTTAATTTTGTTATCACTACCAGGTTGTCACTTTTTTCATTGGAAAAAGGGTGGGGGCAAATCAAATTTGGAGCTAGGGCTAGTTCATATGAACAAATGAAGGGGCTGTGAAATATTTTGATAATATTAATACTTATCTCTTTTGATCACTTTTGTACAGGGAAATTTGAAGATAATATGTTCTTCATTACTGTATCAAAATCAGCAGACGTGAAAATCATTGTAAAACAACTATTTCAGCACAAGGGTTACCCAGTAAATGGATTTCGAAGTGATGAAGATGCAGTGAATCGGTTGGAGCAATTGTTGAGGCAAATAGGGCCACGGCCTATTTTGTTGGTCCTGGATGATGTTTGGCCAGACTCAGAAGACCTTCTTGACAAGTTCAATTTCAGAATACCAAATTACAAGATTCTGGTGACATCAAGATCTGCATTCCCTAGATTTAAATCCAGTTACAGATTGGAGACACTGAAATATGAAGATGCGATGAACCTTTTCCGTGAATCAGCAGGCCTGCAAGATGACACTTCTTACATTGTAGATGACGATGTTGTGAATAAGGTTTGTCATTCCAAAGTCTACCTCCAAAATTGTGCATGTCCTGCAAGAGTCTCTCATTGTCCTGAGAACAAGAAAAAAAGATGTACACTCTCCAGGTTTGATTCTTCAAATTAATTACTAAAACGAAATAATTGCTTATCATTACATTTTGATAACTTGCAGGCAGTAAATGTGTGCAAAGGACTTCCGCTAGCGCTCACAGTTGTGGGCAGTTCTCTGCGTGGGCAGCCGGCAGCAGTCTGGCAAGACAGAATGAAGAAATGGTCAAGAGCAGGTGCAATTTTTGAATCTCATAATGCTCTGCTTACTTGTCTTAAGAGCAGCCTGGATGACTTAGATGAGAAGGTCAAGGAATGCTATATGGACTTGGGGGCATTTCCTGAGGGCCAGTTGATTCCTGTCGCTGCTCTCATTGACATGTGGGAGGAACTGTATCAACAGGAAGAAGATAGTCAGCATTTCATTGCCATCCTGCACAATTTGTCCTCCTTGAATCTGATTAATCTTGTAGTCACAAGGTATGCTTCGCATCAGGATTTGATGTACTTAACCTTTCCTTCTTTGTTAGAGCACTGCAATGGAACCTAAAGGAGTTACTGCCGGTGTATGAGTGATGCTCAGCCAATCATGCTGAGATGTACAAAATGTTCCGTTTTCCTTCTCCTGATGTTTAATTACTTCCAGCATATAAGCAAATTAAGCAGGGATAACTCCCTAGTTTCCAATTTCGCAACCTCATAATGTACAAATTAAATTGTTGTAATTCCAGGATAGGTGAGAGTGAAGTAGAAGAATACTACGATGACCACTTTGTCACGCAACATGATCTCCTCAGAGAACTTGTCAACTACCTGAGCGGATTGGAATGTACAGAACAGAAGCGGAAAAGGTTGGTTGTGGACATAAGTTGCAACGTATTTCCCAAGTGGCTGATGGAACAAAGGCAGCCAACTGTATGTGCTCGGCTATTGTCTCTCTCCACAGGTATCTAATTATACCTCTTTCCTGATTTATAACATTCTCTTTTCATGGCCAGGATGTTGACAGTTTTGTAAATAAGAGTTCTTTGCTTATCTTTGTATGATGCTATAAGTAAAATAATCTACTACTTCAATCCAAGGTCATGAATAATATAATGCCACTGAGAAACTGTATGAAAGAATGAGACCTGCATTAGTATCTGGGTAGCTACAACTTGAAAGCCTGAAACTTTAATGATCCGCCCCTCCTTAACTATGATTGGAATTTTTGGCAGATGAAACTTTCACGTCAAATTGGCGCCCCATGACAGCTCCAGAAGTTGAGGTTCTGGTTCTGAATTTTCAGACCAAACACTACACCTTCCCAAAGCTCATGCGAAGCATGAACAGGCTAAAGACTTTGGTGGTCACAAATTATGGGTTCTTCCCAGCTGAAATAAGTAATTTGTCGTATATTGGTTTCCTGTGTAATCTAAAGAGGATCAGACTGGAGCAGGTTTTGATTCCTTCCCTATCTTTGGCCTCTATGCCCTTAGAGTGTCTGCAGAAGATGACATTGTACAGATGCACCATGGGAGAGAATTTTGGCAATGGCGCAGGTGCAACCACAATTTCAGATTCAATACCAAACCTGGAAGAGATTACCATTGGTTATTGCAATAATCTGGTGGCATTGCCTGCCAGCTTGTGTGATATCATGCACCTGAAGAAACTCTGCATCACCTACTGCCATGACCTGTCTGTATTGCCTGAAGAGATTGGCAATTTGGTGAGTTTAGAAGTTCTGAGGCTGACTTGCTGCAACCATTTATCAGAGTTGCCAGATTCCATTGGAAACCTGAGAAACTTGGCAAGTCTTGACATATCAGACTGCTCCAGCATCAAGGGATTGCCAGAGCAGGTTGGTGAGTTGCAGAATTTAAGGAAGCTTATCATGAACGGCTGCTCAACTTCCACATTACCTGGATCAATCAGAAATCTTGTGTATTTGAAGTACCTAACATGCGATCAGGAAACGGCGAAACTGTGGACGCCCTTGAAGCGCTACTTCTTAAATTTGATGATCAAGGTGGTGTAGTAGTTTTCAGGATGAAATTAGTTGAATGATCGTGAAATTTGTGTATCGAAGACATAGGCTTAAAGGAGTGGGGAAAAAAAAGAGATCCAATGGGGATTGAACCCGACGTGAATCGAACACGCAACCTTCTGATCTGGAGTCAGACGCGCTACCATTGAGCCACGGATCCTATTTGCTTACTTTTTAAACTAATATACATAGTAACTAAAATAGTAGGTGAGCAGGCTTAAATTTTGTTTTCCTTTCAACATCTCATGTGTTTGATCCCATTCTATAATCCATAAGGAAAGAAAATTGTATCATGGCCCAACCTAACAAAAAGAAACAAAGCCCATTCTCTGGATGGTAGAATCTTAATTGAAGCGGCTTAATACTACTATATGCTTTTTAAAAATTGAGCAAGCAACCAAAAAGCACATAACGTTTTATTAATTTACAATCATTTCCTCCAGAAAAAGTATATACACCGCGAGTCTCTTGGAAGTAAAAGATACACTTTGAAGCACAACGATTCATATATATTCATGTACAGGAATCTTTTATTGGGTGGATGTGCCGGTCACCTGTGTACGTTGTGGCCGTCTCTAAGTAATAAAGAAGGCTATTACTCAACCTTCTTTTCTTTCTCCTCCCTTCTCCCATGAACTTGTACCACCTTGTTCTTTATTTTCTTGAACACCTTCTCATCCACCTTGTCATAAAATCTTCTCAACTGCATCCTCACCCGCTGCTCCCACCTCTTTATCCTCTCCTCATTTTTCACATAGATCAAAGGAACAGTCAGTCCCACCATTATACCTGCAAGAATAATTGGCAACCCTTATATCGCTATCTCTTACCCATATTAACTTACTAGTAGCATGAGCTATCAACACATATATGTATTACATTAAATTTACCTATGTAAAGAAGGGTCAGCAAGTCGAAGCAACTTCCCAAATAGGAGAGCAACCACAAAACTGCAACAACTCTAACAAAGACAAACCATTCTCTAGCTGCACTCACTTCAAATATCCATCGAATCCCATCTTCGATAGACCCTCGAACAGAATTTGCTACTCGGGATGTTGTCTCCTCCGAAATTTCGACGCCGGTGAAATCCAGATCTTCTCTGAATAAACCAATTAAATTTACACAGCTACTAGCTAGTCCTTGAATTTGCTCACGAGCCCCAAATATAGTTAAGATCGTATTTTTATAAATAATACCATATCGGAAAAAAATAAATAAATTAGGAGGTGACTATAAAACTTACTTGCGTAGAAGTCTAACCAGGTTGCCATATAGGAATAGTGAAGCGACAATTAACATGGCCGCCCAACAAAGAACTGTGACAAAGTTGAATTCATAAACATTAAGTAATACCCATGCACCGGTAGCAGCTGAAAGGACCAAAAAACTTAATTTCTTTCTTCTCCATAGGAATACATCTCTCAAAGTATCTGCAAGAAGAAAGAATTAAAACAGCAAGTGAGGAAATCTATTCTACCAAAATATGTTTGCTGATTTGGTGTATAACTTCGTTACCTGAAGAGGAAAACGAAGACTGATCAATATCCGATGCAGTAGACATGTTATTTTCCACAGGAAGTGAAAGATCCAACTTGGGCTTTGTGTGCTTTTGCACCCAAATTTTCGTCAAAATGTCTACGCTAATTAACGTCTTGGTCTTGACACTAATATTTTCCTAGGCCACGTATGAAGGAACGTGGAAACCATGCAGCCTGATTAAGTGGCACAATTTTTTTTCCTGGTCGGAATAAGTGGCAGCAGTTTGGAGTTTATCTGCTTCGAGTCATCTTATATATGCATCCATATGTACCAAAATTTACATGCACACGATATTTAATACCACGATACATTGCGAGTTAACTAATGCAAAATTCTCCAGACTTCGACAAAATTAAACAAATTTTAGCAACTTAGACAAGTAAATTGACCAAATTATAAAACTGAATAAAAGTGATAATGGGGGGGTGGGGGTGGGTGGGGGGCGCGCAAATAGATACTTATGTCAAAATTATTTTTTGTGACCTATCAGTGACCATTTTTTTCCTCCACCATATGGATTTTCTTTCAGAATCACGCGGCCAATTTCATTCACATTCAAGATCTGATATCATGGCACACAAAGTTTTGCAAAAACACAGGGACTTTATATGTTCCCACATATCCTCACCCATGTTTATGGCCATCCGGGGTAAACAATCCACTACCTTAATTATTGGCACCCAATTGACGAACTATCTATGTTTTTATAAAGAAAAAACAATCCATATGCCACACGTGCATGTTTAATTCACAGTTTTCTAATTGACATCCCGTAACCAACTTATATTACCGTTATGATTGTAAGGATTGTAAAATATTCTTTACTAGGATGGCAGTTATACGTTTATAAGTTTAGTTTATACACAAGATTTGAGGGGTGATACTTTTATTGCATTGGAGGAAGACTTCCCATCACTGTTGTCAAATCCGGCCCGGGCCGGGCGATAGAACCCAAATAACCATGATCTGGAAGCAAATTTGGGTTTTCTACCACTTCGTCTTATAGCATCTAAAAAACTGGCCGGGTCATTACGAGTACTTCGAGTATTTCGGATTTAATGACCCGTTTTTGGTTTTTACCTAGTTAAGAATAAAAATTTGTGCAATTTTATGTTGGCGGAGTTATGGTAAGACCTTTTATTGGACTATTTCTAAAAACATGAATTTTTTTCACTATTAATTCTAATAACGGTCAGACCCGATTGAACCCCCATTAGACCTCTAAACCCGCGACCCGGTCAATATAACGGGTCAATGGCCGGGCCGGGTTTAATAACCTTGCTTTCCGTATCCATCCCAGATAACAAACTTAAACAGCCATCACGTGGTTATGCAAAATGAAAAATCCCAAGTGGAAAATTAAACGCTAAATCTGCAAACTAATCTGCAGCGCTTAGCTTCATCTAAAAAATTTTAATCATTGAAATTAACAGACTATATTTTCTTCCATTTTAGGTGTCTTAGAAGGAAGAGTAATCAGTCCATCAAGATCCCCAAGATGAGTTTATCCGTAGTCCTATATATTGCGTGGATAAAAATATGTGCAAATTGGGTTTTTTTTTTTTTTTGGATTGAGGGTTTATTTGAGGAAACATCGAGATACTTCTATATAGATATTTTCTTATCCTATCGGTTTAATTACAGTTTGAACTAGAAATAAAATATTATGGGGGTAACTAACTCATGCCTGTGTATATATGCGATATCGATATGAGCAATAACTTATAAAAATTCAGAACTTTTTTAGAAAGAGAATCCTAATATATGCATATCAACCAACAATTGTTCACTAAAAGTCTAAAAAATAACACGCCGAATTGTTTTTTCCTTTTAATATATCATAATCTTAAGATGAATTCTACATTTATGGGAACAAGAAATCTGATGCATCATTACGGATAAGCCTAAAAATCCACGGTTTGTTTTTTTTATGAGAAGAAAATCCATGAGTTATTTTTTGTGGTGTGAAAATCCATGGGTTATTAATTAATAACGATAAATTTGCAAATCCATCCTTTAGGAAAAGATACGCATGTTCCTAATGTTACAATTATTTCCATAGTTGAGCGGATAATGGTATATGATATGAATAATGACAATCATTCCCCCAAAATTGCATGCTTTCCCTTAATTTTGAAGTAGAAGCTGCCTCTATAAAATCAGTCTCGTCACTGTAACCGAAGTCATTGAAAACACATACAAGATAGTGCACTTTCAAATATCCTATCCATTCCTTTTCTTGAGTAGAAGGAAGAAGGTTTATTGTGAGAATACCATGCATCGTTCCATATTCTCTGTGATAACAGCTCTGTTGGTACTTATGTACAACACTTTTACTGGTATGTGTCGCGCAATAGCTAGTTTTTGGGTACTAATTCATTTTTTCATGTTTTGCGAGCATAAACATTTCCTGTCAAACCAAGCACACAGTGTGGTACTAAGCAAAGACAGACAAATGTAGGATTTGTAACATTTAAGAGTTGCTATGTATGCAGGGTAGACGATGTGGTACTAGCAATGCCAATTCCAAAGGCAGTGATACATGCCCGAAAATTAACATGCTTTAAAGAGTTTCTGGAGATTGTTTAATTTAACCATGCATGTGCTACAAACTGATGAATACCCTGGCCCCTTGTTTTCAATTAGTAATAACTATCAATTATTGTTCGTTGCTGTGTCTGCAGGATCAGCTCAAGGCACCATTGGAGTTAACTATGGCAAGATAGCGGACAACCTCCCTCCTCCTGATAAAGTTATAGCCCTGTTAAAATCGAAGAACATTGCAAGAATCCGCATATTTGAACCATATCCCGATGTTTTACAGGCACTACCAGGCTCGGGACTGCAAGTCATACTAGGGTCCTTGAACAGTGATCTCCCACAAATAGGCGGCGACCCTGCATTTGCTGCAAAATGGGTTCAAACTAACGTTTTCCCCTTTGCATCCAACGTACCCTTTCGATGCATATCCCTAGGCAACGAGTTGATTCCCAGTGAATTAGCCCAAACTATACTCCCTGCAATGCAAGGTCTTCAAAGAGCATTAATTGCAGCCAATCTAAGCATTCCTGTGACCACAACAGTACACCAGGCCGTGCTATCAGCATCTTACCCTCCATCTGCAGGGACTTTGAGTCCTGGTGCGGCCAACTTCCTGGTGCCTATAGCTCAGTTCTTGAAGGCTAACAACTACCCTCTACTATTCAATGCTTACACCTACTTTCCCTACCGTGATAACCAAAAAGACATCAGGATAGACTATGCTCTGAACAACGCCACCGAAGTTGTTGTGAGAGATGGAAATTTAGGCTACACAAATTTGCTTGACGCTTCAGTGGATGCTTTCTATTATGCTCTTGAAAAAGGTGGTGTTAGTAATCTTGAGGTTATAGTATCGGAAACAGGATGGCCGTCCGCGGGAGGAGATGCTCCGGCGACAATTAACAACGCACAGACGTATAACCAGAACATGATTAACCGGATGAAGAATAATGTTGGTACTCCAAAGAGCCCAGGAAAGGGACTAGAGACTTACATTTTTGCTCTCTTCGATGAAAACCTCAAGGCTAATGGGACAGAGCAGCATTTCGGGTTGTTTTATCCCACAATGGAACCCGTTTACCCAATTCAATTCTAAGATGAAGACATCAGGTGATGCCAAATCCTACCGAATGCATTTAAATAAGAAATTAGGCAAACCCACAGTACTGTTCAACGGACGGACCAACAACTTTTTATTGGAGGGGTTACCAAGTCCATATATAGATAATCCGCTGTATTAAAGTACTATTCCAGTGTATCTTTCACGTTTATGAATAAGGGAACCTATATATCCATTTGGCTATTCATTACCCACTAGATTTCTCCTAATTAATGGACTTTGGGCCATCGTTCTCCGAGTTAAATGGGTAATATCGCAACAACTTAGAGCTTTAATTACGAACAGATTCAAACTTTTGCACGCTAGCTAGAGATGGAGGACCCCGTACCGTGGGAATATTTGAGCTTCAATCTTACCTTCCATTAGGAGTCAAAACTTAGTTCTAGTGTGGAAGGGAGAGGTTGAAATGAAAGAGCTGAAACTTAGTGACAAAAAGATTTTTTGTAGTGCAAGTCAATATCTAAATATGCTTTGTGTGTGCATGTTGAACAAGATTAAGAGGTATATATAGACCTGGCAAAATGGGTATTGACACGACAACCCGACACGAAATTAGCAGGTATAGGTCAGAGATTTCCAACCCGTTTAGTTAAATGGGTCGACCCGACACGACACGAAAATTAGCAGGTCAGGTAGCGGGTTGACCCGCCGACCCGATAGGTACCTGTTTATGACCCGATTATATTTAGGGTATAGATATTTTACTGATTTAATATAAGACTTATCCAATATTTAAGGCTAAAGTTACTAAAATTATCCAAAAATACTTCTATAAATGCTTTAAAATATTATTATATTATGATTCTACAATTTATAATTTTATTTGATGTATAAAAAAAACTAATTATATGCCTATTTGCTTAAAAATTAAATTTCAAACTCATTTTTAGGCTTGTTAGACTTAATAGGTAACCCGCGGGTCAACCCGAACCCGACACGATAATAAACGGGTTGGACACGACACGACACGATTATTAAATAGGTCGGGTCGGGTTGAAGAATTAGAACCCTATTACCTGTTCAACCCGACACGAACCCGACACGACAACACGAATTGTCAGGTCTAGGTATATATAGCCTTCCCGGGGTTAACAATGCACAGCCTTGTTGTCACCCCGATGAACGAACGGATAAAAGCCATTTTACATACCATAAATTTTCAATTTGTCTCGGTCGCTACCTAAGTTTGTCCTGATTAAATACCTGAAGCTTTATTTTCTTGTCTCAATTTTATGCCTTAGGTTGCTTGTGCTGATATGGCGGAACTATCTCGGTCCATATAGGTGTCAAAATGTGAATGGTGCCATGTATAAATTGTTAATAGGACTTATCATTTTTTAAATGAAATCACATTTTGATATGTATCAGATAGACATTAGCAGTTCGCCACATCAATAGCTACGTTGCCCGGGATATAAGAATGGAACAAAAACAAAATTTGGGATATATAATCGAGACAAATGAAATTCAAAATATACAACTGGAAAAGAATAAAAAGTCGGGATATATAAAAGGATTTTTAACCTTGAACGAACTATTCATATGTAGCACCTATGTTTATGCCATATGGGTTCTTTTGACATTCCATAATCATCTTATATTTACAATCGGGGTGGTGGCCCAGTGGTAAAGCCTTTAGCCTGTCATCTCTAGGACTCGGGTTCGAGTCCCGGCGCTTTCAGTCAAGCCCCATTATAGTGTGATGTGGCCGAATATGGCCTTACACACTGTGGGGTGGTGGCCGTTGAGCCTGGGTCTCCCCGACACTATGATGCGTAGCAGGCAAGGGTGTCCGCTGGTGTCCCGGTGGGCGGTCTCTCCTATGAGGAGGGTCTAATGCCAGGATGTAACCGGTATTGACCAGGGCCTGGACCGACGGGGCGATGATGACACCACTGATGCCTTTTTTTTTCGACAAAAAAAAAATAATCATCTTATATTAAAGGGTAAATACATTTTTATGTACATGGAGTTTTTCATTTGTACTGATTTTGTATTCCGGAGTTTTCATGTTACTTTTATATACTCTGAATGAGTAGCTGAGGCGCTGACGTGGCTATATATCTCGTCCATCTACCGTGTATCACTAAGCAATTGGTGCTATTTTGTCAATTTTTGTGGGTCTCATCTTATTTCTCATATGCCGCAGTGGTGGGTCCAAAAAATTTTCCCACACATATTAGTCATTTTTGAACACATTTCACGTGGACCCAAATAGAGGACTACGTCAGAGTCCTGGCTGTCCGGGGTATACGAATGGAAAAAAATGAAACTTAAGATACATAAGGGACAAAGAAATTGCTTGGTATACAATCAAAATAAATTGAAAACTCAACATATATAAAAAGTTATTACCCTATATTTAACTTATGATCGTAGGAACGGTAAAATATTCAAATGTCAGTTTTTTTTGGGCAAAACTGTAGGTTGGGAAAGGCTCCCTCACTCTCGAGCTCGAACGGGTAGAGGTGGCAAAAGGGGTGTTCATGGGTATCCGTGGGTTGGGTTATAATGAGTCATATCTATTTATATTCATTTATCCATTTATGACCCGTCAAGAAATTTAAATAGATACCCATATCTATTTAGACCCATTTAATATTAATATATATTTTTTAAAATTTGTGTTTTAAGATTCTTAACTATAAAAATATTAATCCGACCTAGTCCATATTAACCCGGCATAGCTTATACGATCCTAACTAGGCCCAAAAAAGATGTGCTTGGTCGGGTTTAAATTGGCCCATATAAGCCCAACTAGGCCTGCATAATTTGGACTGTGTTGGGCCCAACTAGGCCCACATAATTTGGGCGAAACAGACCCAAATAGGCCCGCTAGTGTGGTTGGGCAGGGACGAGCCCACTAGACCCAAATGGGTTGGGCCTACCTTGGCCCATGTAGATAATTGAATTAGATTACTGATATATGGGTTCATGGATATGCATTATCCAACTCAAACTCACTATTTTATAAGTTAAATAGATAAAATACCCAATTAGACCCATATAAAATTTATATTAACCTATTTATACTCATTACCTATTTATCCATCGATTGAATGGGTAACCATTAGTACCCAACCTATTTTGCCACCTCCAACTACGAGTATGTAGAAGATTTTCGTCAGTGAATTTAGTGACAATTTACTTCCATTTTTTTTTTTTGGTGAAACAATTTACTTCCATTTTAATTATGGGTAAGGTAATTAACGTCGTCATACTGGTCGTTCAAGATCTCCAAGGTGAGTTTTTCTCGTGTATATTGCGTGGACACAGATATGTACAAATCGGGTTTTATTTGCAGAGGGAGGGTTTATGTGGGGAAAAAATTGAGATATTTCTATAAAGATTTTTCCTTATCCTATGGGCACAATTTTACAATTGGAGCTAGAAAGAAAGGATTACGGGGCTAATTTATAAGTCATGCAAGATGATGCCACAAAAGGTATAAATCAGGAGCTTTTTTGTAAGAGAATCCTAACAAATATTATAGTGCTGTGGTGCATCAGCCAATTATAACTCCTCAGAAAATCATAGCACGTTGATTTTTTTTTCCTTTAAATAATATCACAATCTTATGATAAACTCTACATTTCCAATAATTACGATGAGAAGGAAGGAAAACATTGAGGGAGGAACAAATCCGATTGGCGGCTTATTACGGATAAGCCAAGAAATCCATGGTTTGCTTGTTTTTTAAAGAAGAAATCCATGACTTATTACTTCTTGCGGACAAAATTTGTGAATCGAACCTTAAGGGTAAGATACACACATGTTCCTAATGTACAATAATTATTTCCACACTTAACCGTATATATTTTTCATATATCTTAATTGGTTCTCACAAAAATTTTTATTAGAGCAGCACTTATATTGTGCCACATGTCAAATAGATCCACGTAGACTTGTTGGAAGTACATAAAAAGGAATAACAAATAAAATTCAAAGTACATAAAAGAACACAAACATATGAGAAACTCCAAGTAAAATGTGTTTTACCCTATGATCGTCATTTGTTTTGGCGCATGTTTCCCCCCCCCCCCCCCCCCCCATTCATAGGTCTCAAGATTGAGACTGTATTATTTTTTTGAGATAAGGAGCATTCTTCATTCATATAAAGAGATCTAATATAGCAAAAGCATGTTGGTTTTTTGATGTTTATCCTTGCGTCTTTTTGATTTAAGAATAACGGAATAAGTGATAAATGGTGATAAGGATGTCGATCCTTGATTTTGGATAGGGATGTCTATCCCGGTATTTTGGTTAGGGATGTTGATCCCTGTGATTTGATTTTGATAACGATAATATAATTGTCACGTGGTAAGTAGTGGTACGACTCGATGGTTTGAGACTGTTTCGTGGTGGCCGTGACCTGGGTTACTTGTGATAAGCATGTCTATGCTTGGGATGTCTATCCCGTGATTATTTTTGGGATGTCTATCCCTGGGTTCGTATTTTTTGGATGTCGATCCCTGGGTTC
The DNA here is from genome assembly GCA_028386065.3 of Turnera subulata. Taxonomy (NCBI): domain Eukaryota; kingdom Viridiplantae; phylum Streptophyta; class Magnoliopsida; order Malpighiales; family Passifloraceae; genus Turnera; species Turnera subulata. The sequence goes on along the minus strand of JAKUCV010000592.1, from coordinate 77,431 downwards.
TCTGGATTTGGTCTGGCACCCGGAATATGTTGATAACCAAGTCTGACATCTAGCTTATCCGTGACGGGGCCCGGAAAGATAAAATTGGAAAAATTGGATTTTATTTGAGTCTTTTTGGTCTTGGACCGGTTTTGGATCTTGTCATTTGGTTTGACTGTTATGTTTGACCTTGAGTAATTTTAGTGTTCATATTGATTGTCTTTCCTTCGTCGGTGAGCACTTCGGACTCACCCCTCACCTGCGGGCTTTCATCCCGTAGGATGAGTTATTTGTGGTACAGGTTTGGTGCATTTCAGACAGGCTGCGGCGATATCCCTTGGACAGGACTTGGATCCACAGTTTGCATCTATGTCGCATACAGTGTTTATGTGGGTTATTAGGTCTTCTGTTGTGCAGTTTATTGATATTATTGGGCCATTGGGCCGGTTGAGTTATTATTGTTGTTTTTACTTTGGGCTATGGAGTCCGGGTTTTTGTTGTATACACTATATGCTGGGCTTATTTTGGTTGGGCCGTCACAGTTCCGGCACGTGTTTACTGTGTACGGTAAATACGGGTCGGGGCGTTTTATTTTGGTAGCGGAGCGGGCGTTAGGTCTTGTTGGGAAGTCTTTGTGTGTTTGTTGTCTTGTTTGCATAGTTCGCTCCAGTTGTTTATTATTTATATCATTTTAGTTAGTGCATTATGGATCCAGTCAAGGGACACCAGCTGTTGCGGAACATACACATAAGAGGTAAATGATGCCATAAATAAGCGAAAATATAAATATTATTAATATTGCTGATAATTTCATTACAAAGAGAAATATTACATTGATAATTTATATTTTATAAAAATAAAGAAATACATTTAACGCCTTGGAACGACGTTGACACGGAAACTGTTTGGGTCGTTGTTGATGTTGACCGTGACTCTATCGCTCCACGAGAACCACATGCCGCCCCTGTCGTGTTGGCCAGGAATCTCGAACCGATTTGTTTGAGGGAACCGGAGTGGGATGAGACCGTGATCGTCTTGAGGTTGCCATTGGGTCTCGGTCAGAAGAACCATGTTGGGTTTGTACTGGTTCTTCAAGTCCCTCAGAGTACGTGAGAACTCCTGGGCACGCCTTGCGACTCCTCTGCAGTTCCACACCAGCAGTCGTGCCTTTGGCCAGGTTGGAGGTAACAGAGTCATTCTGGGCATGCTCTGGGCCGTCATCGAGAGCTGATAGTAGGTACCTTGCTCCAGGAAGTGGCAAGTGGACTCCAGGTTGAACTCCTGAAGCCTTTTGGAGATGAAGAACATGATGGAGTTTGCCGATCCATAGTAGGAGGTCCTCAAAGTGCCGCGGTCCTCTAGGAAGAACACCTCTTCCATTGGAGTGACGAAGAACCGCGATGAGTAGAGCTCGTCGACGAAGACCAGACGCGGCATCCTACCGAGCTCGTTCGGTAGCTCTTCAGCATGCTCGTTGACCATGTTGTAGGCCAGACGGTTCCTTCTGCCAAAATTGGCACCTTCGACGAAGAAAACGGAAGATGGAGCAGGCATCGTGTTTGGACGAGTGGGTATTTTATTTTCTGAGTGTTTGGGTTTTGTTTTTCTGAGCGTTTTGTTTGCTTTTAATGTTTTGATGATTTACTCCTCACCGCTCTGTTTCTTTTATACTCTTATGGGGAGCGTGATTACCGTTTCCGATTTTCAAGATTTGCTTTTTGAAATTTTGTCGTTGCCTCATTTATTGCTTTGTTACCTTACACGTTTTTTGGGCTACGTTGCCAGAGTTTTTCAGCCTTTTTCCATCTCATGATTTTCTTTCGCTCTGGCTACTCTGTCCTTTCTTTTCATGGTTTTACTATATTTTTCTGCATCTTTTATCACATGCATCCGTGACCGTTGAGGCTAGACTGATGGGACCATACCTCGAGTAGAGCACATGCACGACAAGTTTACAGCTGTTCGGACATCATGGAGAGATACGTTGTCTTGACAAACGTTTTTGGCTCAAGCGGAATTTGTGAACAAGTGGGTAACGTGTCTTTCGAGGGACACAGGACGCTCTCGTGATCGTCACCGTTAGCTACGTACGTTACGTTTCTCGGGATCGAGGATGGATACGATCGATCTAGAGCACCGAGCATGAAAATATGTTTTATTTTAAGGGGGATAAAAAGCATCACGTCCCGAGTTCGAATCCCTAGTGCTGCAGCATGGTAAAGGATTTAACCTTGAAAAGGTGTGGGCTGAGGGATGTGATGTAACAATACCTGGGTTTGGTGGGTCCCTCGGGGAGAGGGCCTTCACATTCATCATCGGAGCTTGTCGGGAAAGCTGTGCCACCGATGTAGCTGTTGTTCTCGGAGTCTGAGGTCGTTCGAGATCTTAGTGGAGAGTCCATGACTATGTGTGAGTATGCCAGTCATGAGGTTTGGTATTTATAAGCGGACGAGATGTCGCTTAAGGGTAAAAGCGGTATCTCGGGTTGTGGCTGGATACCTGGCAGAGTGTGCCAGAATCTTATCGTGGTAGGACCCACAGATAAGAAGGAATTTCGGGGACGAAATTCTTTTTAAGGTGGGTAGACTATAACAGCCCGGGTAAAATTTTTGATTTTTACCGGGACTGTAGAAGTCTTTTTACCGTGATTTACTGTTGAATTAATCTTGGGTAATTAATTCAAGGTAAATCGGGAGTCGTTTTTCGAAACCGAGGGTTTTCCCGCGCTCGGGATTTTTCCGTGGATTTTTCGGAACTAAGTTGGTATTTTTCGGGTTTTAGAATATCTCTGAAAATCACACCGGAAAATAACTAAGGGGGTATCAGTTATTTTCTGGTCCGGATCGGACCCGCCTGCATTATTGGTTAATCACACTCTGCATAGTAAATCACAGGTTGAACAGTAATTTTCACGTTATAAGAAGAGGAAACCAGAAGAAGAAGAAGGGAAGAGGAGAAAGAAAAAAAGAGAGAAAAGAAAAAGAGAGGAAAAAAAGAAAAAGAGAGGAAAAAAAAAAGGAAAAGAGAGAAAAAAAAAAGAGAAAAAAAAAGAAGAAGAAAAGAAAAATAGAGAGGAATAAAGAAAAAAAAAGAAAATAGAAACAGAAAATAGAAAAAAGAAAATCAAAGAAAAAGAAAAGAGAAATAAAGAAAAAAAAGAAAAACTGGAAAAAAATGGAGGAATAGTACCGTCACCCCAGGCGCCTCTGGTTACTGTGCACGCCGGCCCAATCCGCGCCGCATCTCGCCTACCTTCCTCGCGCTGCGTCGCGCCTTCCGCCGCCGTCCCTGCTCCTCAACCCGAGGTGAGCAACGGTTTCCGACCCGTTTGACGACCGGGTCGCGCTTCCTGGGTTGGGTTTAGATGCTGGGTTGGGCTGTATAGTGTTGGGCCGGGTCTTGGGCGCGGGCCTGTGCTTCGGGCCTGCTGCCTTTGTAACAGCCCGGGTAAAAATTTTGGATTTTTACCGGACTGTAAAAGTCTATTTACCGTGATTTACTGTTAAATTAATCTTGGGTAATTAATTCAAGGTAAATCGGGAGTCGTTTTTCGAAACCGAAGGTTGTGCCGCGCTCGTGATTTTCCCGTGGATTTCTCGGAACTGAGTTGGTATTTTTCGGGTTTCGGAATTTCTCGGAAAATCACACCGGAAAATAACTAAGGAGGTATCGGTTATTTTCTGGTCCGGATCGGACTCGCCCGTAATGCGGACGAATTGAATTATTGGAAAATCACATGTTCAATAGTAGCTATCAGTTTATAAAAAGGAAGTGAAGCCGGTGGAAGGAAGGGAAGAAGAAGAAAAAAAGAAAGGAGAGAAAAAAAAAAGAGAGAAGAGAAAAAAAAGAGAGAAAAAGAAAAAGAGAGAAAAAGAAAAGGAGAGGAAAAAAAAGAAAAAGAGAGAAAAAGGGAAAAAAATAAAAGAAAAAAATAGGAAAAAAAAGGAAAACAGAAAACACAGAATGAGGAAAAAAAAAAAAAAGAAATTCGGAAAAATAGAGAAAGAAAAGAAAACAGAAAATAGAAAAAATAGAAAAAGGAAAAAAAAAAGAGAGTGCACTGTTCATCGTCAACCCCGGCCTCTCCTCGTTACTGTTCACCTCGAGCCGTTCCCCAGCGCATCTCGTGCCACCGCCGCCACCTCCGTGTTCGTGGTACCGTCGCGACCTCACCCCCGCCGGCCCCGAGTCGATCCGTCGCTAGTGCCGCCGTCACGCGCTGCAGACCCGACGGAGAACCCGTGGATCTTGCTCCCCGCGCCGCTGACGACGACACCGACAGCCTCACGCCGCCTTTTTGCCGCCCATGGAGTCGCCCTCGTGTCGCCGTTGATGCTGCGTCGCCCTTTCCCCGCCTCGCCGTCGTTGTGCCGCCGCAGCAACCCAAGGTGAGCTGCGACCCGTTTGCCCGCGATTCGACCCGGACGGCTGTGGGTTTTGACCCGCGGGCTGGGTTGGATGCTTGGGCCTGGGCTGGTCTGGGCGCCTGGGCTTGGGCTCTTGGGCTCAGCCTTGGGCTTGGACTTGGCCCAGTCCAGATATTAAAAAAAAAACTATAATTATATATATTTATTGATAATCTGGTATTTATTTTTGGAGAAAAATTATATAGCTATTTTGAGAAAATTGTGGCCAATTTAATTTTGGTATTTTACGGAAAATATAAATATATATGCTTTGATAAATAATTAAGTAATGTTTTGGGAAAAACTATTATTAACTGGAAATATATATATATATATACCTTGAAATTAATTTCTGAAAATTAAAATGTATATTATTTTCGTCTGGAAATTATGATTGTGGTTTATGTAAATAAATATGTATTTTGTAAATTAAAAGTGATTATGTTTTGTGTTGGAAAATATTATTACCATATATATTTAGAAAAGATAAATACTTTATAAATAATTTCTGAAAATTATAAATAGGTTGTTATTTTCTGGAAAAATTATGATGATTATTATTTTGGGAAATTATAATTATTTTACGAAAATATTTTGAAAAAATTTTTAATTAAAGTATGGTACCGAAATTATATTCGGAGATACGTATGGTTAACTATTTTCGATAAATGGAAATAATAACGGATAAGTAATCGGGATGGGATTAATTCGTAGTTTGGCATCATGACATACTCTTATGTGCATTTATGTGTGTGTATGTGGTTTTGTGATATAGGTTTGGATATCGGGCAGTTTCCCGAGGAACCGGCGTCGGACCGGTCATTGTCTCCGAAGTTGAGTAATCGGCTAAGGTGAGGATGGATTTCCTTCAATATGTGCCTTATTACTCGGTATATTGTGTTTTGTTGCTTGTTGCATTGTTGAGTATTATGTGGTTGGTTTCGGGATATTTATCCCGGTGCTTATTTGGTATTTTTGGGATGTTTATCCCGTGTTGATTTTCTGTGTTTTCTTTTAGATTAAGTATAAAGGATTACTTAATGAATTGTGATGAGGATGTCGATCCTCGGTATTTTGGTTAGGGATGTCGATCCCTGAGTTTGGTTTTTAATGATGATATAATTGTCACGTGGTAAGTAGAGGTACGACCGGATGGTTAGAGACTGTTTGTGGTGGCCATGATCTGGGTTACTTGATAAGCATGTCTATGCTTGGGATGTCTATCCCGGTT
>JAKUCV010000592.1:0-71602 GCA_028386065.3 Turnera subulata | reverse complement strand
GACTTGAGTAATTTTTAGTGTCCATATTGATCGTCTTTCCATTGTCGTGAGCACTTCGGACTCACCCCTCACCTGCGGGCTTTCATCCCGTAGGATGAGTTGTTCATTGTACAGGTTTGGTGCATTCCAGACAGGCTGCTGCGTTATCCCTTGGACGGGCTTGGATCCATAGTTTGCATGTGTCGCATACAGTGTTAGTGAGATATTAAAGTCTTCCGCTGTGCACTGTTTTTATTATTATTGGGCCAATGGGCCGGATTTGTTACTTATGTTGTTTTATTATTTTGGGCCGTTGGGCCGAGTTATGGTTGTTTACACTGTATGCTAGGCCTTGTTGGGCTGGGTTGTCACAGTTCCGGCTTGTGTTTATGTGTACGGTAAATACGGGTCGGGGCGTTTCAGCCTTGGTCTGGGCCGACACTATTCAAGGCCCAACCCGTTTAATTAAAAAAAAAACAAATTATATATATATATATATTTATTAATATTCTGGTATTCATTTTTGGAAAAAAATTATATAGTTATTTTGAGAAAATTATTTCCAATTTAACTCTTTTATTTTCATTAAAATATAAACATATTTACTTTGATAAATAATTAAGTTTGGTTTTGGAAAACTATTTTTAATTGGAAAAATATATATATGTGTACCATGAAATAATTTCTAGAAATTTAATACCTGTATTATTTTCTCTGGAAATTGTGGTTGTGGAAATTATATATATGTACTTTGTAAATTAAGGGTAATTATAATTTTGTGTTAGAAATATTATTATATTATATATTTAGAAAAAAATAAATACTATATATTTTCTAGAAATTATAAATACGTTATTATTTTCTGGAAAAATTATGGAGATTAATATTTTGGAAAATTATAGTTATTTTATGAAAAATATTTTGAAAAGAGTTTTAATTAAAGTATGGTACCGAAATTATATTCGGATATACGTACGGTATAATATTTTTGGTAAATGGAAATGATAAAGGATATGAACCGGGATGGGTTATTTCGCAGTTTTGGCATCATAGTATACCGATTATGTGCATTTATGTGTATATATTGTTTTGTTGTATAGGTTCGGATATCGGGCAGTTCCCCGAGGAGCCGGTGTCGGACCGGTCATTGTTTCCGGAGTTGAGTAATCGGCCAAGGTGAGGATGGATTTCCTTCAATATGTGCCTGTATTACTCGGTTATTGTGTTTGATGGTTATTGCACTGTTGAGTATTGTGTTTGCTGTGGTTTGTTTCGGGATGTTTATCCCCTTGTCTTGATTGTGGTCGGGATGTTTATCCCATGTTGGTTTTTGGATGTTTATCCTTGCATCTTTTTGATTTAAGAATAACGGAACAAGTAATAAATGGTGATAAGGATGTCGATCCTTGATTTTGGATAGGGATGTCTATCCCGGTATTTTGGTTAGGGATGTTGATCCCTGTGATTTGATTTTGATGACGATAATATAATTGTCACGTGGTAAGTAGTGGTACGACTCGATGGTTTGAGACTGTTTCGTGGTGGCCGTGACCTGGGTTACTTGTGATAAGCATGTCTATGCTTGGGATGTCTATCCCGTGATTATTTTTGGGATGTCTATCCCTAGGTTCGTATTTTTGGGATGTCGATCCCTGGGTTCTCTGGATTTGGTCTGGCACCCGGAATATGTTGATAACCAGGTCTGACCTCTAGCTTATCCGTGACGGGGCCCGGAAAGATAAAATTGGAAAAATTGGATTTTATTTGAGTCTTTTTGGTCTTGGACCGGTTTTGGGTCTTGTCATTTGGTTTGACTGTTATGTTTGACCTTGAGTAATTTTAGTGTTCATATTGATTGTCTTTCCTTCGTCGGTGAGCACTTCGGACTCACCCCTCACCTGCGGGCTTTCATCCCGTAGGATGAGTTATTTGTGGTACAGGTTTGGTGCATTTCAGACAGGCTGCGGCGATATCCCTTGGACAGGACTTGGATCCATAGTTTGCATCTATGTCGCATACAGTGTTTATGTGGGTTATTAGGTCTTCCGCTGTGCAGTTTATTGATATTATTGGGCCATTGGGCCGGTTGAGTTATTATTGTTGTTTTTACTTTGGGCTGTTGAGTCCGGGTTTTTGTTGTATACACTGTATGCTGGGCTTGTTTTGGTTGGGCCGTCACAGTTCCGGCACGTGTTTACTGTGTACGGTAAATACGGGTCGGGGCGTTTCAGTATATTTGTTGAAAATAAGATCTTGCATGCACTTAACCAAAAAAAAAATTTATAAAAAAGGTGTAAGATCTTGCACAAAAATTGATCCAAGTAAATGAAGGCTGGATGTATATACGTTGAATTAATGCATCTTTAAGTAGAGATGCTCTCCAAGCAACAAAATACTAATGAGAAATTCTACCAAAAGAACAAGTGGCAGCTATCATATATGGCATCATATTTTACACTATATTTAAAACACCCCAACCCAAACTTACCCTACATATAGTATTTACCGAACAACAGTGCCGACACGTGGCACAGACAGAAAATACAACAGGAAAATCTGGCCCAACGGCCCAAAGATGATATCATGTCACCCTACCTCGGGTATCTCAACACCAACAGCACAGCGGAAGTATTTATAACTCAATGTCAAAATATGCAAAGCCCGATGCAACTAATGGATCCGAGTCCTGCCCGAGGGGTGCGCCGCAGCTTGCCTTGTACGTTCCTGCACTACAAACAACTCATCCTACGGGATGAAACCCCGCAGGCGAGGGGTGAGTCCGAAGTGCTCACGGACCATGGATAAACAGAGATATGCAGGCAACCATAATACTTTCGAAGTAATACCAGCAAAAGACAACTCAAGAATCAACCAAATCATGACTGAGCCAAGACCAAAACAATAATTATTATTATTTCCAGTTTTATCTTCCGGGCCCCTGTCACTGGACAAGCTAGGGTCGTACCTGGTTATTAACTAATTCCGGATGCCAGGCCAAACACAATCCGGGATCAACATCCTCATAACAACCAATCCGGGATCAACATCCCAATATCCAAATCATCCGGGATCAACATCCCAATAACCAAACGAAACCGGCCATGACACCACAGAACTATCCTCTAACCATCTAGTTGTACCACTACTTTCCACGTGACAATTAAATCGTCATCTCAAATTCAATTCCAATTCCATTTCCAATACTCATTATCCTTTCCTCAATTATCCACAGTTATCAGTTCAACATTATTCTCAACACAAAATCCACAAACCAATAACACAGTTTATCAACAATAACAATAACATCATAGCAGGCAAACAACCAACAATAATCATCTCAGCAGTTCAATCAAACAACAAAACACACACACTATTACGGGCACATATCAAAGGTTATCCATCCTCACCTGATGTGTCTCTAAAACTAATATCTGGTCAACCTCGAGACCCTATAGGAACACAATAATCACTTATAATGCACATAAAAAATGATCATGCATGATACCGGATTAATTGTATTTAGACGGCTTATCTGTTCATTTTATTATCTCCATAGTTATCTTATTACCAAATAGTTCTTCCAACTTGGTGGTAATTAATTTAATCCAACGGTTATATCAAGTGTACTTGATTAAATAAAAAACCGAAACCGAGCGCCCAAGCCGATATCCCGGCCCTTAGGTCGCTTATGACAAGAAAATATGTATATACATAAATACGTTGTATAAATTATATTTGGTAATATATCAAAGTAAATAATATTTCATAAGTACTTATCCTCGATAAAATAATAATAATAGTAATAACCATATATACGCTTAGTAAGAATTGATTATAAAATAGTGGTAACGTTAAATACGTCCAAATAGTATATGAATAATACATATCCGATAATAAAACTGTTAAATAGATAATACCTCCATTGGTAAAGAGGTTAACATAGCTAATATATAGTATAAAATAATTTTAACATGATATATAAAATACATATACGTTTGTATCCATTAATTGTAAATAGAGTATAGAGAGTAATAATAATACCATAGCTCGATAAAATACAACGGTTATTTAATAATATAACAATTCAAAACTTGTACATATTAAGTAGTTAGATTTAATATATAACAAAATCATTGGGTGAAAATATTATAATTGTTAATAAATTGATATTTCAAAATAATATTACAGTTAATAAAATATTTCTTGATAAATTAGTAAAATATAATTTAGCCTTAAAATAAATTTTGCACGGGCTATATGTAAGAATAAAATTGGTAGAAATAATTTTATGAAACTATTATTAATTTAGTCCAAAATAAACTCGTATATATTTATAGCCAAGAATATAAATTACGATCTTTTATTATTTAGCCGATGAGAATATAGGTAGTAGTAATATTTATATAAGATTGAAATTGATAAATAAATAAGGTATGGGCCTATTATCATTTAGCCCAGAGGAACGGTAATTAAACGTATTAGAAACGTAATAACATAATTGAGAAATTAAGCCCAGGGGATCTTCACTTGCGTTTAATCCATCGGAGAAAATAATAAAACAACTTCGAATTAATTAAGTAAAAGACTTAATGAAATTTAAAATTATGGGCCTCTAATTATAACTAGCCCAACTAAAATAAATAAAACCGAAAATTAAATTCAATGGGCCTTTTACGAGCCCAGGTAAATGAAATTAAAACCAGAAATTAAATGCTATGGGCCTTTTTAATAGCCCATTCGGAAAATTAAATAAGGCATAAATTAAATAAATTAAATAAAAAAGCATAAATAAATAAATAAAAGCATAGTTAAATAAATAAGGCAAAGAATAAAATAAATAATTAAAACAAGATATAAAATGTAACCATAATTCAATTTTAGTTAAGTTAAAACAGCAGCTCAATCTGCCCCTTCTAGCTATTGTTCGTATTCCGTCAACACTCCCAACCCACCACACAAAACGATTGTCGTACCAATCAACAACACCATCACCATGCCCACAGCCACCCACCGGTGACCGGAGCACCACCACACAATGGCATCCCCGAGGCCCAGTATCGCCACCCACGTCCACAGCAGCATCACCAGAGCCATGTCTACACACACACTCCTACCTCCTATCTCGACAAACCCCCGAACACAACCCACACATCCAAACAAAATAATCAACACGAAATCAAACAACAAGACCCGATTAGTTAGGATTCAGGTCAAGGAAATGGAAAAAGAAAAGGGAAGAGAAGAAAGGTAGAGGTGATCGTCGACCCTCACCCTTACAGCCACACGGTGGCGATGGCGAGCGGCGGATCGGGGTGGAGACCAGAGGCGACGGTCGTGGGCACAGAGACGAAGAGGAACACAGGCGGCAGACGACGCGAGACAGATCGGGGAGAGGCTAAGGAGATCAGGCGGCGCGAACACGAGGAGGAGAGCGGTGTCGGGATGACCTTGGAATGGTGGCGGCGGCGCTCCTCTGCCCGGTGGGTCGAGCTTGTCTTGTGGTGGCGGCTGCGAGCAGAGGTAGGGGAGAGAAGGGGGTCAGCAAGGGGAGAGGCAGGGAAAGGAAATGGGAGGAAGAACGTAAGGAGGAGGTGGTGTCGGTGGTTATGGTGGCTAGTGATAATGGTAGTCTCGATGGTGGTGTGTGGGTTGAAGGTGAAGAAGAGAGATGATGATGATGATGAGGGCAGGGAGAAAGAGAACGAGAGGAAGAGATGGGTGTAGAGGGATCGGGGAAGGGGAGAAAAAAATAAAGAAGAGAAAAGGGGAAGAAACCAAAGAAGAAACAGGGAGAAAAGATAGGGGGCTGGTTGCAGCAAAACGTGGGCGGCGGTGGAAAAGAAAACAAAGAAAAGAGGGAGAGAAGAAGGAGAGAAAAAGAAAAGAAAGAAAAAAATTGGTAAGTGGCCACGTGGCAAGCCACGATTGGCCAGATCAAATTCTCGTGTCCGGATAACGAAATCGCAGGGGTATTCCCTTCTCTTCAGATTTCCACCCAGAAACGAAAAATACAGCTTGGGCTCGGAAAATCTGATTAATACCCCTGAGCGTCGTCCAAGTCTCGGAATTGAAAACCGAGGCTCGATTAACGAAAGACACTCCAAAATGCGTATCGTAATACCTTGTGTTTAACATTTAACTTAATCTTTGAAAAACTTAAACATAATTTAAAAATTATTCTTTTATAAAATTCAAAATAAATCCTCAAAGTTTAATTTATTAAATATTACAGAAATAAAAGATGAAATTTAGCAAATCATTGCAATAAAATATCCCGGCAAACTAATAACAAAAGTATTATTATTAAAGTTGATTAGGAAAATAATAATAATAATAATGGTAACAATAATAACAATAATAAAATTTTTGAGAGCAGTAAAATAATAGTAAAAAAAATAATGAAAATTGACTCGATCGGTAAAATTCTTGATTGACCGTGATAAAATTTTATTAACTACCGTAAAAGTCAAAACAGCTTGGTAAAAGTCACGAAAATTTTCCCCGGGTCGTTACAATATTAAGTTTGTGTAAGAATTGATTTTGTTGAAATTTAAATTTTTTTTAATTGAACATTATTTTTTAAAAAAATAGTAAGGATCTTTTATGCTCTCTCTATTTACATGCAGTCAGTCAATGTAACAGCCCGGGTAACTTTTTACGTTTTTACCAGTACCGTAAAAAGTTTTTATACAGTTATTTACCATTAAAATTATTCTTGGGTAATTAATTTATGGTAATTCGAGCTTTGGATTCCGAAACCAAGCTCGGTCCCGCATTCAGGATTTTTCTGCGGATTTTTCGGACCAAAGTTAGAATTTTTTGGGTCTAGGAATCTTCAGAAAAGCCGGGTTTATCCTCGAGTTATCGAACCAAAAATAAAGTCAAGGGGGTATAATGGTTATTTTTTGGTCCGGACAGAACCCGCCTCACATGCTGCACAGTGTTGAGTTTTGCAGCCGCCCTCCACTGTGAAGCTTGTGAGCAAATTGTGCTACCCGTGCCTTACCAGTGTTCTGCCTGTGCTTCACCAGTCTTGCATGCCTTAAACCTGTGCTTTTTCTTTTGTTTCCAGTACACCACCCTCAACTTCTTCTTTCTACCCTGCAAACTCCACGCCCAAACCTAGTATCTCCTTCACTCCTGCAACCAAAACTCACTCAGTGCAACTCATCACACAAAACCCATACTAGAAAAATAAAAAAAAAAGGAAAACACACCCACCAACCCGACTCTGCCACGTCATCACCCCACCTCCTTCTTCTTCCTTTTTCCCAAGCCACCTCCACCCGTGCCGACTGCCCCACCGACAACACCACCACCACTTTCGACCACCTACACCGCCTCGCCTGCCTCGTTCCTTGTTTTCCGCCATCGCGCCGCCTTGTGTTGAGGTGAGGAAGACGCGTCCCGTTTGGGTCACGGGTCGGGTCGACCCGGGCAAAGTGGGTTGTGTTTGGGCTGCTGTGCGGGCTTGAGCCTGGGCTCCTAATGGGGCTTGGGACTGGTCCATACAGTAGATTGGGCTGACACTGTTGGCCCAGTCCAAAATAAATAAAAATAAGAGAATAAAACCTGGAAAAAAAAGAGGAATTAAATCTGGAAAAAACTATAATTCTGGGAAAGTAAAAATAATTTGTGGAAATAATATTTTGAGAAATAATTTGGGGAAATAATATTCTAGAAATATGATTTTGGAGAAAGTATATATATATATGGTATATAATAATTATTTTGAGAAAATATTTGGAAAGGGATTTTCAAAGTATTATACCGGAATAATATCCGGATATAAGTACAGTATGGTATTTTGACACACGGATAATAAATGGTGAATTATGATGATAATGGAGAAATAACCCGAGGCAGTAATCGAGACGAGTCAGTATTTATTTTTCGGTACACAGTATTAGCATGGCATTTGCATATCATCTTATATGTGCATATTATTTGTTTGATATAGGAGTTGATAACGAGCAGATACCTAAGGAACCGGACTTGGGGTCTGTTGGGCATTTCCAAAACTGATAATCGGCTAAGGTGAGGATGGATAACCTTTGATATGTGCCTGTAATACTGTGTATGCTTTGTTGTTTGATTGAACTGCTGAGATGATCATTGTTAGTTATTTGTCTGCAATGATGTTGTTGTTGTTGTTGATAAATGGTGTTACTGGTTTGTGGATATTGTGTTGAGATTAATATTGAACTGATAACTGTAGACAATTGAGGAAAGGATAATGAGTATTGGAATGGAATTGAAATTGAATTTGAGATGATGACTTAATTGTCACGTGGAAAGTAGTGGTACGGCTAGATGGTTAGAGGCTAGTTCCGTGGTGTCATGGCCGGTTGGGTTTGGATATTGGGATGTTGATCCCGGATGATTTGGATATTGGGATGTTGATCCCGGATTGGTTGTTATTGGGATGTTGATCCCGGATTGTGTTTTGGCCTGGCATCCGGAATTAGTTAACAACCAGGTATGACCCTAGCTTGTCCAGTGACAGGGGCACGAAAGATAAAATTGGTAATAATAATAAATATTCTTTTGGTCTTGGCTCAGTCGTGTTATGGCAGATTCTTTGTGTTGTCTTTGCCTGTATTTACTTCGAAAGTGTTATGGATGCCTGCACATCACAAGGGACGAGAGCCTTCAGGTTAACTGATTATTCAGGCGAGAAAGAAGGATCCATACTCAAAATGGCAATCAAATCTCAAGCCATTTTGTAACCCAGTTAATCAGAAGGATTGTTCTTGCAGGATCAAGGAAGATCATTAATCAGTTTCATAACCCTAAGCTATGAGTGTTCGAAAATCAAGAGAGAGTATTTTAGAAAGCCATAGTTTATTAAACAAGTCTGAAGATTGAATCAGAACATGTCCTCTGATTCTTACAACTTGAAAACCCTTATATTTATAGTTGGGGGTCTCTTCCAACTTACATCAATTCTTACATCACTGACTTAATAATGAAAGTAATAAGACAAGACTGAGTGGTATCATGACCACAGACTGACACGACATAAAGCAAAGTAGTGGGGGACAGCAAATTCCCACTTTATTTATTATACAGACTTAGATAGTGACAAGAGAGTGCCATTATTTGTTAATGGACTCATGACTTGGACTGAGATTGGCATCTTCTGGGTCCACCATTGAATCATCACTATCATCTGCTGAGGCGCGTGCAGCTCGGGCATCACGGGCATCTCGGTCACGCCAATAATTTGCTTCGGTCTCATCAGAATCCCAGGTGGCATCCATTTGACAGGTTGCTTGAGAATACGGATTCTGCGAATCTTGAAATAATGTCTGTGGGACCGGAGGTGGAGTGGGAGACAGTGGTACCATTGCAGTGGATGAAACTTGACTGGCAGCCTCATAATTGAAACCATTGAGGAGACATAAATTGTTCCAAGCTCTTCGAAGGAAGCTTTTTGATGGGGATGTACATGGATGAGCTGGTTGTACTCGATGGTATTCTACAAGGGACCGTGGTGGTGGTGATGCAAGATAAGATTCCCATGGTCTGACAACAGGATGAGGTCGTGGAGGTATTCCACGATAGGGTCGGTGTGCAGAAAATGTCATGTAAAGTAGTGGTCGCTGCTGAGGTGGATGCATATCAAGAGCTGTTTTAATCCAGGTGCGCCACTGACTTAGTAGGGCCATCCACTGGAGAAAAGTCCACTGATTGGAGGAATTGTTTTCTGCATCCATGAGGAATTCAAACATATCGAGAGCCTTGATCCTGAATATGCCACAGTAAAGAGTAAACAGGCACCAGTTGTACCAGAGTTCATCTTCAAAAAAATCATAGCAATGAATAAGACTAATCCTTCTGAAAGGATGATCAAGAAAATATTGGGACTGAATTGTCTGGGAAAGACTAACACCTTGTTCTTGAAGGAAGATAGTGAGGAAATGCAAAAGAGAGTTTCTTGCAAATTCTCGGATAGAGTAGAGGTCTGATTTGGGATGAAGAGTTTCAGGGAAATTAGGATTATTGGTTGCCATGTTTGTCCATGCTGCTGGTTGGGTTGGAAGTTGCCAGTATGGTTCAGAGGAGGATGAAGCCATGAAGATAACAGGAATGAGGTTGAATTTAGAAACCAAATGGACTGTCTTGGATGGTCAGGATAACATGTCAAGAATGAGATTGGTATCTCCCTTTATATGCTTCACTTCAAAGTCATACTTATCAAACCACTGTTTCCAACGCAGAAGTTGCTTGTCTGGAACTCTCTTGTTCTTGAAATCTAGCAGCTTTGGAAAAGATGAGTTGTCCATTTCCACGATAAAATGATGGTTGACAAGATGGAATTCAAACTTTTTGATTCCATATTTGACCGCCAAAAGTTCTTTATGAGTGGTGTGATAATGGAGCTCTGCATCTGAAAATTTTCCACTGGCGTGGCCACAATAATGTCTCTTTTTATCTTCTGTCTCTTCAATCAGTACTGCTCCCCAGTACTCATCACTTGCATCTGTCTGGAGGATTCTTATGCCATTGGTGGAAATTCTGAGTGGAGGTGGATTTTGAGTGATCTGCTTTAGAACTTTGACAGCTTCAGTCTGATCTGGCCCCCAAGGTGGGGCTTTCTTCTTCAATAATTTGGACAAGTGGCTGGTATGGTGTGAAACCTTTGGGATGAAGTCACGGATGTAGTTGACAATACCTAAGAATTGTTGGATCTGCTTTGGCGTGAGATTCTCATCTAGAAAGTTCAATAACTCCTGGGCAATATGGGGTCCAGGCTGATAAGAACCGTTCTTGAAATGCATTCCCAAAAAATCAACTTCTGTGACACCGATGTGGCTTTTCTTCTCTGATAACATAATTCCATAAGAATGGACTATGTCATAAAACTGTTGCAAAAGCTGTAGGTGTTCTGCCTCCGAGGATGAGAATAGGAGGATGTCATCAATGTAAAGTAAGGTGTGGTGAAGAATGGGTTGGAAGATATGGACCATTGCCTTCTGAAACAGAGAAGGGGCTACCTTTAACCCAAAAGGCATAACCTTCCATTGGTACTGAGCATCTGGTATGCAGAAAGCAGTTTTATGGCGATCTTTGGGGTCAATGCCAAGTTGCCAAAATCCGGCTTTTAAATCAAACTTTGAAAAGATGCGTGCATCCTTGAGATGAAGGAACATGGAATTGATTTTTAGAAGAGGAAATTTATCATTTCTTAAAAAATTATTAAGAGGCTTGTAATCAATTACCAACCTCTTTTTTCCTCGAATTTTCTCAGTTCTTTTTTTCCACATAGAACGCCTGGCATGCCCATTCTGATTTGGTGGTTTCAATGAGACCCTGTTGTAACAGTTGTGAACATTCTTCTCTGGCTAGAAGTAAATCTGAGGGCGTCATGCCTGGATGAGATGCCTTAGTAGGATTGATGTCTTCATTGAGCTTAAAAGGCAACGTGATGAAAAAGTCTTCATTCTTCCAGAGGGGAGATGGATGCGTGAACTGAGCATGACTGTCAGCACAGGACTGTAACAACTTTGTCTTGATCTCCTCATATTGGATTGGACACTCTCAGAGGGCAAAAATCTTTTTAACATTGGTGTAAGGAGCAAAGAACCTCTTGAATTTTAATCCTTGCGAAAGGATTTGAAGTTTTTCTGCCTGTTGAATGATATCAAAACCTATTAGTAGGTCTCGATCTGGAAGACTTATGCCAAGAACTTTGGTCCAGATAACACATCCAGGGAAGAATTGTATTCCAATACGATGTTTGGTAATCATTTTGGTTTGGAATAATTCTCCATTTGCAGCTTGAAAATACTCTTTGTGTGGCTCCCATGCCTCTGGAGGTAGGATCTTGGGATTGAGAAAACTTTTGTGAGCACCAGTATCAACAAAACCAATAAGGGGAATTGGCTTATCATACTTGGATGGGAGAATCTGTATCTTGACAGATGGTGACTTTGTTTTGGACAAAATGGACTTTTGGGCTTCTTTTTGAGCTTGAAAAACTGGTAAATATCGATCATCAAATTCTTCATCGTCCGAGGTTGTTGAGGAAGATGTATCAGATTCTTGTTCAAGAACAAAGACAGTGTCTTCTTCAGGCTCTTCAGTTTCTGAAAATAATGATTCAACATCTGCATTGTCGAGGTCGACATGAGTGCTTTGTTGGATTTGCTGAACCAATTTTGCTGATTTAGCTGGCTAATTTGGGCAATTTTTTGCAAAATGGCCCTTCTTCTTGCAAATAAAGCATCTATCTCCTTTGTTGCCGCGTCTCCCTTTCTTCTTGAAGTATTTGAATTTGAAAAAATGGGATCTGAACTTCTTTTGGACCTTTTTGGAGAAGGCTTCTGATAGTGATCAATATGGTTGGACTTCCGGGAACAAGAACAACTCTTACCTTTGCATTTGATCTTCAGATAAGAGTTGTTGCACACACTTTTGAGATCCTGAGATTGTTTAGAAAGGTCTCTGAACATTTTTTAGGTATCACAAAGTGTCTGTCGAGGTGCGAGGATCATTTGGTATAGCTTTCCAAAGGATGTATTGGACATACTCCGACTGCTGGATTCCATTGCACTAAGAACATTGCCCTGCAAACTTTCTGGAAAAGAGGCCAAATAAACTTCTCGATGAGCATCTGTAGCTCCTAATGTATAATAGAGCTTGCTCATGGCAGAGTGATGTCGTTGGAGGTCAGAAAGTTGTAAAGAACAACATTTTCTTTGATGAAATTCAGTCAATCTGTGTCAATTTTCATCTGGGGAAGAACCAATAAATTCATCATGCAATATATTTAGGAACTGAGAAGTGGTTGGAACCTGAAACAATTGTTGGGGAATTGGTGTGGTGGTCTTTTGGAACCATTCTTTGAAAGTGCCGGTGGAACGAGCAATGAATTCTTTATGGATCCAGTATGGTGGATTTTCTTGTAATTCTTCTTTGTCCATCCAGGCTTGAAATTCTTGCAATCTTTCTCTCCATCGATGCTGGGGAGTCTCATCAAGAGAAAACCATGGTCCATTCCCTGTGGAAAAACCATCAAGTTTTTTGGTGGGAGGAATAAATGGAGGTGGTTGATTTGGTTGGTTTTTGGGTTGTGATGATGAGATAGCCTGTGGAGTAGGGGTGCTATCCATTCCTTCAGTTTTAGGGGGAAACTCTGTAGTGTATGTGGGTTTAGGTTGGTGCATCAGAATGTTGGAGATATCAGCATAAACTGCATCAAAATCTGAAGTTTCTGAAAATGTTTCTGAAGAACTATCCTGTGATGTATTCTCAGGAAGAGATGGGGTATAAAAAGGTCTTTTGATCATCAAGAATGGAGAATGATCTCTTGCTGGTTCTTTCCCTTCTCGACGATGATGTCGATCTGGTGAAGGACTTGGGCTACGCCGATAGTGGCGTCGGGGAGGTCTTGTTTCTTGTGGAAACATTTGGGACAATGATTTAAAAGGATTTTCTTCTGGAGTTGTTCTGGTGGGAAGAGGTTTAGAATAAACTGGAAACATTGGCTGAGGGGCTAAGGGCTTTGTACTTGCTAAAAATTTCTTGGCATCATGGAGCTCTTGTTCAAGGCGAAGGACCTCCGATTCCTTTTTCTTGACCAAAGGGTCATAAAGACTTCTTTTCTCCTTGATTGTGTTACATAATTCTTGTTGAACTATGTTGAGTTTCTGAGTAAGATCGTGCTCCAGCTTTTTCATTTAGCCTACAAGGGAATCACATCTCTGAGTTGTTAGTCCTTGTTGCGACTAGACGTGGTTCATTTTTGAATCAAGATTTTGGAGAAGGTGATTCTGAGCTGTCATGTTTTGTGTCTGCCAATTCAAGACTTCTTCAGCTTGGGTGAGTGGAGAGAGCTGACCGTCTGGCCTCACCTGTTGAGGGGTAACAAAAGGTGCATATGACCTGTTGGTGGATGTATCAACCCGAGACTCCAAAGGAGGGAAATCGGCTGCCTTAAACATCATGCATGGAACTGGTTGTTGAGATGGTGTCATATCTGGAAGATTAACTTCAGAGGAACAAGAAGGAGGTAAGAGTCCTTCTTCAAGAATTTCCAATGCTCTTGAATAGAAATCAAGAGGAGGTGCTTCAGCGATGGCCTTAGGAAGTATCCAAGGTCGAGATGCTGTCATCGGTACTATTCTGACAACGCTGAATGCAGGAAGTGTGGTTCTTACCTTCTTCCCTAATTTTAATATTTCCCTGGATGATCCGCATCTGAGCACAGCCTTGAAGATTCAAGTCCAGATC
This sequence comes from Turnera subulata, assembly GCA_028386065.3. Taxonomy (NCBI): domain Eukaryota; kingdom Viridiplantae; phylum Streptophyta; class Magnoliopsida; order Malpighiales; family Passifloraceae; genus Turnera; species Turnera subulata. The sequence continues at coordinate 57,385 of JAKUCV010000592.1, read as the reverse complement.
ATTGGAGCTGAACAAGTTGCAAACGCCATCACTGCAACTTTACACCATCAGATGGTGTATAGACTCCAAGACCATGTTGTCAACCTACCCTCTCAAGGAGTTTCTTCTGATCCATTCTTTATTTATGCTGACATGGGTTCTACACCTACAGTTGTTCAGCCACCCAGAAAAATTTCCAAGGATCAATTGGCCAAGCTAATCCCTTTGGATTGGGTAACCAATTATGAAAATCTTCGTCAGCACACTCAACCAGTCCAAACTACGGACTTTACCTTCATACGACAACCAGACGGAACTGCCAGAACCATTTTTTCCAAACCCGGAACCTCTTCTTCTACTGAGGTTTTTCATTGCAGTATGATCCGACCAAGTTCTGAAAAGACGGAAAGGAAGATCCCAGTTTCCTACTTTCAGCCTGATGGATCTGCTGTCTATGTTTCTCACATCAATGGTCATTTCATATGGGGCGCTGATCCTACTCAATGTGAGGCAAATTGTGATTGTGAAGATCATTTCTATGACTCTGATGAAGATTATATTCTTCCATCTAGAAGGAAGTCCAGGACTAGCCACTCTCGATGGAAGCCACATCACAAGACTCCTCGGCCTCCTCCAGGAGCATCTCGACCTTGGATACTTCCTAAGGCCATCGTTGAAGCACCTCCTCTTGATTTCTATTCAAGAGCATTGGAAATTCTTGAAGAAGAAGGACTCTTACCTCCTTCTTGTTCCTCTGAAGTTAATCTTCCAGATATGACACCATCTCAACAACCAGTTCCATGCATGATGTTTAAGGCAGCCAATTTCCCTCCTTTGGAGTCTCGGGTTGATACATCCACCAAAAGGTCATATGCACCTTTTTTTACCCCTCAACAGGTGAGGCCAGACGGTCAGCTCTCTCCACTCACCCAAGCTGAAGAAATTTTGAATTGGCAGACACAAAACATGACAGCTCAGAATCACCTTCTCCAAAATCTTGATTAAAAAATGAACCAGGTCCTGTCGCAACAAGGACTAACAACTCAGAGATGTGATTCCCTTGCAGGCCAAATGAAAAAGCTGGAGCACGATCTTACTTAGAAACTCAACATAGTTCAACAAGAATTATGTAACACAATCAAGGAGAAACGAAGTCTTTATGACCCTTTGGTCAAGCAAAAGGAATCGGAGGTCCTTCGCCTTGAACAAGAGCTCAATGATCCCAGGCAAGTTTTTGCAAGTACAAAGCCCTTAGCCTCTCAGCCAATGTTTCCAGTTCATTCTAAACCTCTTCCCACCAGAACAACTCCAGAAGAAAATCCTTTTAAATCATTGTCCCAAATGTTTCCACAAGAAACAAGACCTCCCTGACGCCACTATCGGCGTAGCCCAAGTCCTTCACCAGATCGACATCATCGTCGAGAAGGGAAAGAACCAGCAAGAGATCATTCTCCATCCTTGATGATCAAAAGACCTTTTTATACCCCATCTCTTCCTGAGGATACATCACAGGATAGTTCTTCAGAAACATTTTCAGAAACTTTAGATTTTGATGCAGCTTATGCTGATATCTCCAACATTCTAATGCACCAACCCAAACCCACATACACTACAGAGTTTCCCCCTGAAACTGAAGGAATGGATAACACACCTACTCCACAAGCTACCTCATCATCACAACCCAAAAACTAACCAAAATCAACCACCTCCATTTATTCCTCCCACCAAAAAACCTGATGGTTTTTCCACAGGGAATGGACCATGGTTTTCTCTTGATGAGGCTCCCCAGCATTGATGGAGAGAAAGATTGCAAGAATTTCAAGCCTGGATGGACAAAGAAGAATTACAAGAAAATCCACCATACTGGATCCATAAAGAATTCATTGCTCGTTCCACCGGCACTTTCAAAGAATGGTTCCAAAAGACCACCACACCAATTCCCCAGCAATTGTTTCAGGTTCCAACCACTTCTCAGTTCCTAAATATATTGCATGATGAATTTATTGGTTCTCCCCCGGATGAAAATCGACACAGATTGACTGAATTTCATCAAAGAAAATGTTGTTCTTTACAACTTTCTGACCTCCAACGACATCACTCTGCCATGAGCAACCTCTATTATACATTAGGAGCTACAGATGCTCATCGAGAAGTTTATTTGGCCTCTTTTCCAGAAAGTTTGCAGGGCAATGTTCTTAGTGCAATGGAATCCAGCAGTCGGAGTATGTCCAATACATCCCTTAGAAAGCTATACCAAATGATCCTCGCAGCTCGACAGACACTTTGTGATACCCAAAAAATGTTCAGAGACCTTTCTAAACAATCTCAGGATCTCAAAAGTGTGTGCAACAACTCTTATCTGAAGATCAAATGCAAAGGTAAGAGTTGTTCTTGTTCCCGGAAGTCCAACCATATTGATCACTATCAGAAGCCTTCTCCAAAAAGGTCCAAAAGAAGTTCAGATCCCGTTTTTCCAAATTCAAATACTTCAAGAAGAAAGGGAAACACGGCAACAAAGGAGATAGATGCTTTATTTGCAAGAAGAAGGGCCATTTTGCAAAAAATTGCCCAAATCAGCCAGCTAAATCAGCAAAATTGGTTCAGCAAATCCAACAAAGCACTCATGTCGACCTCGACAATGCAGATGTTGAATCATTATTTTCAGAAACTGAAGAGCCTGAAGAAGACACTGTCTTTGTTCTTGAATAAGAATCTGATACATCTTCCTCAACAACCTCGGACGATGAAGAATTTGATGATCGATATTTACCAGTTTTTCAAGCTCAAAAAGAAGCCCAAAAGTCCATTTTGTCCAAAACAAAGTCACCATCTGTCAAGATACAGATTCTCCCATCCAAGTATGATAAGCCAATTCCCCTTATTGGTTTTGTTAATACTGGTGCTCACAAAAGTTTTCTCAATCCCAAGATCCTACCTCCAGAGGCATGGGAGCCACACAAAGAGTATTTTCAAGCTGCAAATGGAGAATTATTCCAAACCAAAATTATTACCAAACATCGTATTGGAATACAATTCTTCCCTGGATGTGTTATCTGGACCAAAGTTCTTGGCATGAGTCTTCCAGATCGAGACCTACTAATAGGTTTTGATATCATTCAACAGGTAGAAAAACTTCAAATCCTTTCGCAAGGATTAAAATTCAAGAGGTTCTTTGCTCCTTACACCAATGTTAAGAAGATTTTTGCCCTCTGAGAGTGTCCAGTCCAATATGAGGAGATCAAGACAAAGTTGTTACAGTCCTGTGCTGACAGTCATGCTCAGTTCACGCATCCATCTCCTCTCTGGAAGAATGAAGACTTTTTCATCATGTTGCCTTTTAAGCTCAATGAAGACATCAATCCTACTAAGACATCTCATCCAGGCATGACGCCCTCAGATTTACTTCTAGCCAGAGAAGAATGTTCACAACTGTTACAACAGGGTCTCATTGAACCCACCAAATCAGAATGGGCATGCTAGGCGTTCTATGTGGAAAAAAGAACTCAGAAAATTCGAGGAAAAAAGAGGTTGGTAATTGATTACAAGCCTCTTAATAATTTTTTAAGAGATGATAAATTTCCTCTTCCAAAAATCAATTCCATGTTCCTTCATCTCAAGGATGCACGCATCTTTTCAAAGTTTGATTTAAAAGCCGGATTTTGGCAACTTGGCATTGACCCCAAGGATCGCCATAAAACTGCTTTTTGCATACCAGATGCTCAGTACCAATGGAAGGTTATGCATTTTGGGTTAAAGGTAGCCCCTTCTCTGTTTCAGAAGGCAATGGTCCGTATCTTCCAACCCATTCTTCACCACACCTTACTTTACATTGATGACATCCTCCTATTCTCATCCTCGGAGGCAGAACACCTACAGCTTTTGCAACAGTTTTATGACATAGTCCATTCTTATGGAATTATGTTATCAGAGAAGAAAAGCCACTTCGGTGTCACAGAAGTTGATTTTTTGGGAATGCATTTCAAGAATGGTTCTTATCAGCCTGGACCCCATATTGCCCAGGAGTTATTGAACTTTCCAGATGAGAATCTCACGCCAAAGCAGATCCAACAATTCTTGGGTATTGTCAACTACATCCGTGACTTCATCCCAAAGGTTTCACACCATATCAGCCACTTGTCCAAATTATTGAAGAAGAAAGCCCCACCTTGGGGGCCAGATCAGACTGAAGCTGTCAAAGTTCTAAAGCAGATCACTCAAAATCCACCTCCACTCAAAATTCCCACCAATGACATAAGAATCCTCCAGACAGACGTAAGTGATAATTACTGGGGAGCAGTACTGATTGAAGAGACAGAAGATAAAAAGAGACATTATTGTGGCCACGCTAGTGGAAAATTTTTAGATGCAGAGCTCCATTATCACACCACTCATAAAGAACTTTTGGCGGTCAAATATGGAATCAAAAAGTTTGAATTCCATCTTGTCAACCATCATTTTATCGTGGAAATGGACAACTCATCTTTTCCAAAGCTGCTAGATTTCAAGAACAAGAGAGTTCCAGACAAGCAACTTCTGCGTTGGAAACAGTGGTTTGATAAGTATGACTTTGAAGTGAAGCATATAAAGGGAGATACCATTCTCATTCCTAACATGTTATCCCGACCATCCAAGACAGTCCATTTGGTTTCTAAATTCAACCTCATTCCTGTTATCTTCATGGCTTCACCCTCCTCTGAACCATACTGGAAACTTCCAACCCAACCAGCAGCATGGACAGATATGGCAACCAATAATCCTAATTTCCCTGAAACTCTTCATCCCAAATCAGACCTCTACTCTATCCGAGAATTTGCAAGAAACTCTCTTTTCCATTACCTCACTATCTTTTTTCAAGAACAAGGTGTTAGTCTTTCCCAGACAATTCAGTCCCAATATTTTCCTGATCACCCTTTCAGAAGGATTAGTCTTATTCATTGCTATGATTTTTCTGAAGATGAACTCTGGTACAACTGGTGCCTGTTTACTCTTTACTATGGCATATTCAGGATCAAGGCTCTCGATATGTTTGAATTCCTCATGGATGCAGAAAACAATTCCTCCAATCAGTGGACTTTTCTCCAGTGGATGGCCCCACTAAGTCAGTGGCGCACCTGGATTAAAACAGCTCTTGATATGCATCCACCTCAGCAGCGACCACTACTTTACATGACATTTTCTGCACACCGACCCTATCGTGGAACACCTCCACGACCTCATCCTGTTGTCAGACCATGGGAATCTTATCTTGCATCATCACCACCACGGTCCCTTGTAGAATACCATCGAGTACCACCAGCTCATCCATGTACATCCCCATCAAAAAGATTCCTTCGAAGAGCTTGGAACAGTTTATGTCTCCTCAATGGTTTCAATTATGAGGCTGTCAGTCAAGTTTCATCCACTGCAATGGTACCACTATCTCCCACTCCACCTCCGGTCCCACAGACATTATTTCAAGATTCCCAGAATCCGTATTCTCAAGCAACCTGTCAAATGGATGCCACCTGGGATTCTGATGAGACCGAAGCAAATTATTGGCGTGACCGAGATGCCCGTGATGCCCGAGCTGCACGTGCCTCAGCAGATGATAGTGATGATTCAATGGTGGACCCAGAAGATGCCAATCTCAGTCCAAGTCATGAGTCCATTAACAAATAATGGCACTCTCTTGTCACTATCTGAGTCTGTATAATAAATAAAGTGGGAATCTGCTGTCCCCCACTACTTTGCTTTATGTCGTGTCAGTCTGTGGTCATGATACCACTCAGTCTTGTCTTATTACTTTCATTATTAAGTCAGTGATGTAAGCAATGATGTAAGTTGGAAGAGACCCCCAACTATAAATATAAGGGTTTTCAAGTTGTAAGGATCAGAGGACATGTTCTGATTCAATCTTCAGACTTGTTTAATAAACTATGGCTTTCTAAAACACTCTCTCTTGATTTTCGAACACTCATAGCTTAGGGTTATGAAACTGATTAATGATCTTCCTTGATCCTGCAAGAACGATCCTTCTGATTAACTGGGTTACAAAAGGGCTTGAGATTTGATTGCCATTTTGAGTATGGATCCTTCTTTCTCGCCTGAGTACCCCTCGCCTGCGGGGTTTCATCCCATAGGTTGAGTTGTTTCGTAGTTCAAGTACGACGTTCGATGGCTGCTTCTTTCTTCTCCACCTGACTCCGGATCCATACCCCGCTGCATGTGCATAGAGTCTTCCGCTGCTGTTCTGTTGCATATGATGCTGTATTATAATTCCGCTGCTGTGATTGCTTGTTCATATGACTTTGAGGCTGTTTGTCACTCTGCCTCTGTTGCTTGCTCTTTTCTCTGTTGTTGTCATATATTGTGAGCTGCGAACTGCTGAATAATGGTCCCCGTGTTGGGTGACAATTGTTGTATTTGTTTTCCAGTTGTATATACGGGGTTGTTGTACTGTATTCCCTATCAATAAGAATAGTTTCGGCACGTGTTTACTGTGTTCGGTAAATACGGGTTGGGGTGCTTCAGTCAAACTCTAACTGATGTAGTTTTTTTGCAATTTATTTTGTTACACATGAGTATTATATCTTTACAATCAATCTCTCACTACTAATACATATTAGTTCCTCACCAATTCAATTTGTAATCATTCTCTATTTTTTTATATCCTCTGCTTTGCATTCAGTCCCTCGTATTGCACATGTGAGTATTATTATTTTTTTATTTCAATTTAAATTTTATTATATTTTTATCAATAATTTATTAAATATTTTTTAATAATGCAATAAGCATCATTCAGTCTCTATTATTCTTACTTATACTCTATTCATTTTGATGAATATATGTTCTTTAATTTATTGCATTTTAAGTTATCCCTTTTTATTTCTTTTTAATATGTGCAAATAAATACAATTAAGCCCGTGTGATGCACGAGAAATGTACTTAGTTTGTTCATATCATCATGTGCAACACAATGTACGCAAAGTAAGGGATGGCAACATTAGACACGAACTGCCAACATATTATTAAACTTTATGAAACTTCGGCAAAAAGAAAACTAATTTAGACTTAAATGTAAATGAAATACACTTAGGGAGAAAGAATCATTAAGGAATTTTTTAAAAATGAACAATAAATGATTAATTCGTTATCAATGCAATCGTATATATAGTTCTTTAAGATATATAAATAAGTTTGGACTATATACATAAAAGAAAAAAAATAAAGAGACCAAAGACGTGAGTCATATAGATGATAAGATAAGAATGATTTTATCTCAATAAAAGTCAAAACTGTGAAAACTAAAGAAGGTGTCCAAAATGATTGTCTTATGTAGATATTAGATCAAACATATGTTAATTTAGGAGAAAACTTAGTAGTTGTTTAGTGATCCTTAAAATGAAAAAAAAAATGATTAGAAAAGAAGAAGGAGAAATAATAGGAAGGAAAATAAATAAGAGAAAAAAATAGGCTAAAAGAATGGAAAGCATAAGAAAATGAAAAAAATAATTATATATTCTTAAGAGACTACAATAAAGATTATATTATATGCATGCAGTGATTTGAATCATATATTTTCCTAGTGTAGGCAAACTGACTACAACATGGATCGGTCCCTGACCAAGATTATCTCCATGCAAACTGTACAAAGATTTGAATCATATATTGTCAAGAGAATCTAGTGTAGGCAAAGTGACTACAATGTGAATAGTCCTTAATATAAATTATCTCCATACAAAACTGTACAAAGATTTGAATCATATATTCTCAAGAGAATCTAGTGTAGGCAAACTGACTATAATGTGGATGGTCCTTAATAGAGATTATCTCCACACAAAACTGTATTTAATAGGTCCCAGAAATTTGAATCATATATTCTCAAGAGAATTTAGTGTAAGCAAACAATGCCAATAGATTATCTGAGTGTGGGAGGGTTGGGGATTTTAGGTAGCCTTTAGGGTTGTAAAGGCAACCACACTCCACTAACACAAAACCATGATAACCAAACACACCCTTAACACAAATATTTTGGTTGCAACCGAAAACTGTCTTTACTAGTGGCAAGGTAGCACATGGCAGTTTGAAGCTTTGTGGAGTCTGTCCAGTCCAGAACTGTGGTTGGATAGAGAACATACGAAGGAGAAAAAAAGAAAAAGTTTTTACCGTTTCTTCAATTTATAAAGAAATAATGATTCACAAAATTAGGAGGCTTTGTATCGTTTTTAAGTACGTAAAAGTAAAAGAAAGCGTCTTATTACAGCAATTAAAAACCATCTATTCCCTTGATAAATTAAGGTGAAAATGAGGGCAGATTTAGTTGTACATCAATTGTGTTATTTTGGAATTCCTAACTTCTAATCCACACTTGACACTCCCAAACTCTAAAAGGGTGAAAAATTTGCAGATGATCTGTTATTTATATTAATTCAACAGTTGAATCTTTGGGGAGCCGTGAATAGGACTGCTTATACAAGAAAATTTTGGAATTGTAGATGCTTAATTAATAAGCTCGGCCTCCTTTAAGCCTTTGTCTCCGCCACCAATTCAATGCTAAACAATTGCAATGGCCTATAGATGCGCACATCATTTTAACTCAACACAAATCAGTTGCTTTGCATTTTTTTTTTTAATCTTAGGTGACTGTATGTTAAATTTACTCTTGCCATTTACTCTTGCGATTTATAGAAATGGGTAGGATTGTTTTTCTGTCAAGAATGGTAGACTTTTTTTTTTCCTATTTTTTTGGTGTTCAACTGGTTGGAGTTGTTCTAACTTAACCAAGAGATTTCGAGTTGAGTCTTGAGAACGTAGCATTCTAGGGGGTTAGAGGCGCCAACCTTTATGATTCCAATTATGCTTTGAACTGAATTAGTCTCGGCCCGTTGTTATTCTCTTAAAGGTGGGTTGGCCCAGACACCAGTTCGAAAGGAAAAAAAAAAAAAAAACTTATTTACGACATGTTCATATCCACCACTTGTTTACAATCCAATGGTAAGTAATAAATTCAACCTCTCTCATTAATTATACATGTTTGCTTTAAAGATTTCCAAGAAATACACATGACATCCTCCACTAAGCAACTACTCATTGATGCTTGCTACTCCATTTCGTATTCGCACAGATAGAGATTTAGGAATAATTGATTAAGATGACCCACCAACTTACAGCAATAAAGAAAGAAAGTGCAGAATTGAAGAAAACAAAAGCCTCCTCCTGGTAGGGATAGATTGCCATTGCCAATGCCAATTAGACATCATACCGTTGCTTCTCGTCCACAAAAATTGTTCTCATTATTATCAGAGGGACTACAAAGGAAGTATGATCAAAATGAAGAAGAGTATTCATTGACAATTTTACCGTGTATCTTGCAGAGGATGTAAAGTTGAAAACGGGTACACAAAACTTATTTTGGATTATTTTTCATGATGGGAAATATTTGATGGAATTCATTAACATAATGTCCCCCAGCAAGGCTTTATGATTCTCGGTCATTATTACAGCATCACATGTTGCTGGCCAACATCGAGGCCTCTTAATCACATCACCACCAAACATCATTATAATTAATCTTTATGGCTCAACCACTGTACACGTATTATTCTTTGTTTTTGCGTCTGTTGAGGAGCTTCTTTTCTAGTAGGAGTATCTTCCAGCGCACAACGTCATAACAGGTTTTTAATACAAATTACAAGCTAAATTTTCCGTAAAACCGGCGTCTGTGAAACTGGAATATACGACTAAGTTGTATATAAAAATTAATGATCACCGCAAAATCAACAACATTAATTTATCATGTAAATAAATTTGTGAATATGAGAATTCCATATAGTATAAATGGGTCTTTGTGTTACTTTTTTTCTCTCTCCCGCCCTTGCTATTCAGTCCCAAATCCAAATAGATCAGTTCATAGAACTTTGATTTTTTTTGACAAAGATTCATAGAACCTTTATATGCATACATACAAGAAAAGAAGAGACGAAAAATGGGTATCCACCGTTCCACCGACGATTCGGCTTCATTTTGCAACTTTAATTAGGTTCCACAGTACGCATTACTTATTACCCATAATTGTTTTATTTTTCCAGGGTCATTGAACAGTGTGTCACGCTGCAACTTGATACTACTCCCTACTGGGTTGCAGGAATACTGCAATTTATGGGTGGTGCCCACTTTAATTGTCGGAGTCAAAAGCACCGGGACCTAACTCCCAACATCTCACGTGGTTGCCCATAATTATGGACTTGCCTTTGGCTGTTTTTTCTCTCCCTCTTTTTATGTTTAAGGAAAAGAAGAAAGCCTCCATTTCCATGGAATAATATGACTTCTATGTTTAGCAATAAGGATGCAATAGGACCCTTCGCTAGATATTCCTCCACCCCATAGGTAGGTACGAGATTATTCCAGTGACTGTTCGAGGAACCCAATGTCCTTTCCTTACCTGGAAATGAAGATTCTTTTTTTTTTTTTTGGTCGAAACCGGGAAGTATATTAAAAATATACGTGAGCTTGATACATGATTAGGAGTCGGTAGCTCAAGTCGACTGCTATCTTATACAAGAGACATGTCAATCATAGTACAACTAATACATAAGGAGGGATTCGAATCCCGAACAAAATGGACAGGAAAAAACATCATGGAATGCTGATAAAGTCAAGGCAAGGACCGAAATTATAAAAATAGGACCGTGACTGGTCAACGAGGATGGGAAGAATCCGGCGGCCGAGCCATATTCATGCCAGAGCCGGACGCATCAGGGGAAAAGATCATGCGGTGGCAGTCTTCGGTAAGGACTACTGCCGTGTGGTTTTGGTTTCTGCGGGGGCGGGGCGGGGCTGGCTGGTTGAAGTTGTTAGAGATAGTGGGGTAAGTGGCAGGGGAAGGAACTGATGGGGGAACAGGACCACTAGGGGCGGGGACATCTGCAGATGTAGACGGGTAGGTGCTTGAATTGGAAACATCTTGGAGGGATTGTCGTTTCGGGGTTTCCTTGGATATTAGCTTCGAGATTTTCAGGGGTTGGGATTTTTTGGTGGATTGCTTTGGGATACGGGTAGAATTCTTGTTCTTGGATCGTTTGATTGTCCCTTCCCCTAAGAAATCTTGAAGTGTAGGTAGAGCCGGGGGAGGTTCGGACTGGGAAGGAGTGGTATCATCGTTTGTTGTTGGTGGAGGAGGGGAAGGTACAATTGGTATTTCTAGGGAGATCTTTGTGGTGGTCGGTATCGGTGGAGTGGGTAACATCGGGGTTGGGGTATTGACGGCTTCTGAGGCTGTAGGTTGAGGCCGACTTAGGACTTGGAACCTATTGGATGGGATACTAGTATGGGAGGCTGCTGGGGATACCAGAGGTCTAGTAGTTTGGCTCTGAGGAGGCCGCCTAGACCTTCGAGGGACATTCATCCATTCCCCCCGCCCCTCAACTGTCGAGAGAACGGGCTCTTCAGTAGACATCAAAGATGCTGAGGTGGACACAGATTTGCCTTCCTGAATAGTTGGAGCTACAGGGCAAGCTATAATGTTGTGATCAAGTTTCCCACAAATATAACAGATATCTGGCAATCCTTCATAACCAACCTTTAACGGTTCCCCCTCAAGGTATACAGTCCCCTTGAGAGGTTTCGTTAAATCAAGGCAAACAGCTACTCGTGCAAATTTAGCTCTAGTAGGGTTAGAAGAATTACCATCGAGCTTGACTGTTCGACCCACCATGTTTCCAAGCTGCCGCATAATCCGAGAATGGTATCGGTTGGTCGGAAAGTCGGGAAACTGGATCCAGGTGACAATGGAGTCAATTCTGCCGGAAGAAGCTCGGAAGTTGGGAGACCAAGGTTGCACGCTGAGGACGCTTCTGTAGATGAACCAAGGTCCGTCGGTCAGGGCATGCAAATAATCTTGAGGCTCCCAGAACCGTACCAAGTAAAAATTATTCTCAAGGTCTATAATCTTGATCGAGCCAATTGGCCGCCAAAGCTCGATCAATTTGGTCCGCAGAGCTGTAAAACCAATGTATCGACCATATAATTTGACAACAACTGCGTTCTCCCATTGCTTGTCCAGTCTGGCTTTGAAAGGATCGGATAGAATTAAATTCTCCACGCCATCGTGTTCGGTCACCATCAAATCTCCTTCTTCATACTCAGCTTCTCCCTCAAGCTCCCACGGATCGGATTGATATAGCGGGTTGGAGCCGGTGAACAGGGTGTCCCGATAACTGGGCCGCACATCCTCCATGACTTGATCTGGCCCTGGGGGTGCCATTGACTCTGGGTTCGGTTGGGTTGGTTCGACCGGTCTGGTCGGCCCAGCGGTCGAATCGGTCTTATCCTCCATGGATGCACCGGTGTCATTGGCAATGGGTAGTTCGGTGGTGCTGCCGTCGGCTAGGGCGGCAGGTCTCGGCATGGCAGCACCTATGACAGAGGCTTCTACGGCAGCCTGAGGGAGCGGCATGGTCCGACGCTCGTGAGGTAGGTCTCCACTGCAATCACGCTCAAGAGAATGAGCTGCTGGGGGAGGTGAGTTTGACCGGAGCCGGTCAGAGGAGGGGAGGTCGCCGGCCACTCGCTCGCGTGAGCGGGATCTGGTGCGCTTGACGGGGCTGTCTGTTGGGTCACGAATCCTGACCTTGCGGGTGGCTCTGTCCACCGCTGTCTCCACATCGTCACAGCACGCCGGCGGAAGCATGGCAACGAGCTGGGTCGTCGGGGCTGCCGCACGCGCGCGGGGAGAAGAGGCGCGTGGGTCCGCTGTCGTCTTCAAGGTTGAAGTTCTGCTGAGAGGCCGTGGCTGGTTAGGCTTGGTAGAGGGATCCGGTAACGAGGCTTCACACGGGGGGAGTTCGAGCTCCTCAAGCCATGCTTGGCCTCGCCGGAGCAGATGGCTTGGTCGGGAAATGGTTCGCTTTTAACTGTAGTTGACGGGGGGAGTGATGTCCTATGTTGCTTTTGTGTCTGAGGCGGAAATGAAGATTCTTTAATCATAAGCAATTGTTGGGTTTGACTTTTGGCAAATAGGATGATCTTTTCCACTGGTAAATTGCCAATTTGGAAGGGGAAGGCAACCCACTGGGAATGGAAAAACAATATCTGTATTTGCGGGGTAAAATGGCACATGATAGTTTGCCTGCCTCAATGAAGGGTTTTGACTTTTGATTGGTGGGGAAATGAAACAACTTGATAGATATTGTTAATAGTATTATTCATTTTTGTACACGTTCCTCATTTCATGTAAAAATATGTTATTTGAGTTTCAAAATAAGGCATCAAACGTAACTTAGCTGTCCTCTAATTCTTCGCTGGAGACTGGAGTCAACAAACCTTCGTTAGAATACTAGACTTGTGCCTTTTCTTTTTTTTGGTAATCAAATAATTGACTAGTATTATAGTCTGCTTCTCCTCCCATACATAATACTAGTAAGTGACTAAAAACAGGAAGAGGCATTCTTTTATTAAGGGGCACAGTATGCATATTCCGGTGCTTGCTTAGATAAATTGATTCTTCACCATCATTAACCTCCACTTATTGCTTCTGTACTCAGTGCTAAAGAATGCGTAGACATTGCCAATTTCCAACGGCTCAAGATTTTAGGGGAATCAGTAGAAATGGCAGTTCGACAGCTGATCAGCATGTGGCCATAATTCCAGTCATAGGTCCACTGGAGTGTTATCAGTTTCAACACTTTCAGGATAATAAATCACAAAACTAATCCCAACAAGTTCAAAATTATAACAAAACCAGAAAAGCATGAAATTACAAAATACATTTCAAATGCAATTAGGCAGTGGGAAAGGGAGTAAAACCAGGACTATCAATCTTATTCCACTCCAAGTAGTAGTACTATTCAAGCAACAAGAAAGGAACTCGTCGCCCTGGGTAGGCAAATTATCATCAAATACTCTAATGCTACTTGTTCTAAAAAGAATTAGCATCATAATCAAGCGCAATCAGAGGGATGGTTGGTCAAAAAAAATTCCATGTCACCACTTACTTTACACAGGAAAAAACTTTGTTTTAAAGCAATTATGATAACGCGAAAACGCGTGAAATGCGCCGAATAGCCAGATTATTGATTTGCTATCATATACTAATGTTTTTTTAAAAAATAAAAAATTCTGGTTACAGTAAAGCATCATATTATATATATATAGTACTTGGCCACATACCTTGGTTTTAGTTTGCAAATATTATATTTGTTCCAACCCACACCACACCACACCGCACCGCAATTCTGTCTACCCGTGAAGCTTCTTTTTTTCGCGGGCTGTTCTTATTTAAGCTCCCTTATCCGCTTGTTAACCAAAATCCAAAAAGACGTTTGAACTACCTAAACTCTTGGATTCGGTAATGTGCTTTTGTCTCTATCTCCATCCTTGGTTTCAAATTCTCCGAAAGAAAATGATATCTCTTTTTGTTTCTTAGCTGACTTTAGTTAGTGGTTTCTTTCTGTTGGGCTACAGTTCTGCAGCTAGCAGATCCAATGGGGAACGCCGTCCTGCTTCACTTAATCTGTGGAGTCCTGGCTGTTTTGGCCTTGTCTCCGGTCAATGCAGATAACCCTTATAGATACTACACCTGGACTGTTACTTATGGGACTATTGCTCCTCTTGGTGTGCCCCAACAGGTTGGTTGGTCTTGTTTTTGCTGATGGTTACCCTTTTTGTTGGTGCCTGTAATGCCTTTAGATCAATGCTGCAAAACACAAAGGTTGTTTTGGGTATGCACTGACGAAAGTTTTACTGTTGAATCTTGAAGGTTATTCTCATCAATGGACAGTTTCCTGGTCCTAAACTTGAGGTGGTGACCAATGACAACATCGTCCTCAATCTCATTAACAAGCTTGACCAGCCTTTCCTGTTGACATGGTAATCTTTCTACTCTTTGCATTTGTTCAACACTTTGAGCAAACTCCCTTGGCTCAAAATGTTTGTTCCTCTCTTTGCATTTGAGATCACAGTGAGAATGCAAGTCCTTTCGCAGAAAAATAGAACTGCTTGATTTAGGCAGCACCCACTAGAAATATTCAAGCATGTGATCACAGTGTCACATATAAAGTATAAACTAAAGTTTCGTGCACCTTTACTGGTAAATTATGGACTTTGAATTGTATGGGTACTCTGTCGGTGACGGTACATTATCCCTTGTTAACCTGACGGTGGTGTCTTGTCTTCCATGTGAAGATATTCTGTCATGGAGAACAGAGAAGTGACTATCATAATTAATAGGAAATAATACTGGTCAACTGTTTTCCTTTTGGACCTTTGTAATTACAATTTTTTAGCTGTGTTCTTTTTAATTATATTCAAGCATGTGATTATTTGTTTCTGGCATTCCAAGCGATTGAATATCAACGACTTTGTTGTATCAAAACTAGGAATGGAATCAAACAAAGGAAGAACTCATGGCAAGATGGAGTGCTGGGAACCAACTGCCCCATACCTCCCAACTCCAACTACACTTACAATTTCCAGCCAAAAGATCAGATTGGCACCTACACATACTTCCCATCAACTCTGCTCCACAAAGCATCTGGTGGGTATGGAGCCTTCAATGTTTACAAGAGACCGCAGATACCAATTCCCTATCCTTACCCTGATGGAGATTTCACTCTACTTATTGGCGATTGGTACCAAAAAAGCCACAAGGTTGACAAATACTGCCTCTCAAAGGAAAACTTTCCAAATTAATTGGGGTTGCATGTTTTTCGTATTAAGATTTACTTTTCATGTTGATATTTCCTCCATTCATATTAACTTTCTTCTTGTGTGTTTGTAGACATTGCAAGAAACTTTGGATTCGGGGGTGCCTCTTCCATTTCCTGATGGGGTTCTCATAAATGGCCAGGCTCATACTTCCTTCACTGGTGACCAAGGTATTGACTGTTGTGATTACTCTGGGCTTGGTTCCTTTCCTGTGCATTTGAGAGCGTTTGCAGCCCTCTTTTACCATGTTTTTAGCCAATGCTGATGATATTTGTCTGTTTGGCATCCAGGCAAAACCTACATGTTCAGAGTCTCCAATGTAGGATTATCAACCTCATTGAATTTCAGGATTCAGGGCCACACGATGAAGCTAGTTGAGGTTGAAGGGTCTCACACTATTCAGGAAATATACGACTCCCTAGATGTGCATGTCGGCCAATCTGTAGCTGTATTAGTAACCTTAAATCAGCCTCCAAAGGACTACTACATTGTTGCTTCCACACGGTTTACGCAGAAAGTCCTTACAGCCACTGCTTTGTTACACTACTCAAACTCCCACACACCAGCCTCTGGTCCCTTGCCTGCAGCTCCCTCTTACCAGTATCATGGATCTATGGTGCAAGCCAGAACATTCAGGTATGCTTTTTGAACGAATGGATTCTAGAAAATGTTGATGTCAATGCCCTCTAAATGATTGATACACTTCTTGGAATTCAACTGATCCTTTCACCTGCTTTCTGTTGCAGATGGAATTTGACATCAAATGCAGCCAGACCAAATCCTCAGGGGTCATTCCATTATGGAAAGATAGTACCAACAAAGAAGTTTCTATTAGTCAATTCAGCACCATTAATCAATGGAAAGCAGCGGTATGCTGTTAACCAGGTGTCTTACATCAACCCTGATACCCCCCTGAAGCTTGCTGATTATTACAACATCCCTGGAGTTTTCACTATGGATTTCATCCAAAGTGAAGTACCCTCCGGCGGTCCTACACGCGTTGGTACCTCAGTGTTGCCTGCCAACCTCCATGATTTTATTGAGGTTGTCTTCCAAAATAACGAAAACACTATGCAATCCTGGCATCTTGATGGTTACGACTTCTGGCCTGTTGGGTAAGTCAAAATGTTATCTTGCATTCTTCATCTCTTGTGTATGTTTATATGTTGAGTGCATTCTAACCATTTTTCTTTAAACTTCTGTAGTTATGGTTCTGGACAGTGGACACCCTCCAAGAACAGCACATACAATCTAGTTGATGCCCTTACCAGACACACTGTTCAGGTACTTCTTGAAAACATTTTAGTAGCTCATTGTCAACTTTAATGTATTTTCAGTATGTTATTTTGTACTTTATGGTTCACTTCATCACTGATGCTGGATACATGGTATTGCAGGTATTTCCAAAATCATGGACAGCCATATTGGTATCCTTGGACAACCAGGGGATGTGGAACCTGAGGTCTGCAATATGGGAAAGGCAATATCTTGGGCAACAATTCTATCTCAGGGTTTGGAATCCAGTCCACAGCCTTGCCAATGAATATGATATTCCTCCTAATGCTCTGCTATGTGGCAAAGCAGTTGGGCGCCACCATTAGTGCAACAACCAAAAACATATAGATAGTAGTCCATTTTCTCAGTCATGAAAGGTTGACTGGCAACTGGCAAGAGGATCAGGCAAAAGGGAAAGGATATAAGAGAGGATGCATGCTTAATTATTTGATCTCTTTTTTTCTTGGAATTTATCAGAAGAGTATAGAGATTGGTAACAATTCAGTTTTACGAATTCGTTTGACCACAGGAAAAATTCGATGATATTTATCATGTAAGGTGTGAGATGAGTGTTTAGTTTGTAAGAATGTCTTGGTGTGGCTTGCTTTTGCAGTCAAACCAAGTCATAAACCGATGATCCAATAGTTACGGAGTTATTGGCCTGCTATGAATGTATTGTATCTAGTGAGGAAGAGCTTGGAGATGGCACATCCATTTCTGCAATTTAAATTGGATTTGGATAAACAATCTTACAGTTGATCTGCAACTACACTCTTACCATACCAATCCTCTGGCGAGGTTGATTTTGATTATACACAATATATACATGCATAAGGGACAAGGACAAGTGGTCAACTGGTTTTCTTACTTTCTAGTCGACAATTTCAACAAGGATATTAATGCTCTTTCACCCAGGAAAAAAAAAGCACTAACAATTAATTAATTTTTCCGAACAATAATATGCCACAAATAAAAAAAAAAAACTCTCTTAATATTTTTGACTACCACATAGGCATACATTACAAGTTACAACCACCCCCTGTTATCTTTCAAAATTTAATTCTCACACCACATTTATTGAACATTCATGATAATCATGTGACCTGAGTTGGTAATATAAATAATTTTTGTTTTTTGAGATAATGCAAGTAAAAGTTCTTAGAGCCAGGAAGTCTGACCAGATTTAGAAGGTTTCTGACCGAAAAGGGCCCCAGTGATTGGCAAATTAAAATTCTTGTCAAGAGCGCCGTGCTAGGAATTATGATGACACTCAAAATGAGTAGATTTGTACAATCTACGGTCTCTAAAAAAATTGATTCAGCCCTGAAAAGAAAAATGTTATCCACCCTTAAACTTTTAAAAAGATAACGATGAATAACTGATTTGAATGGGAGAGCAGTCAAATTAGAGATGAAGTTGGAGCTTAATAAGATTTAATTGTGAAAATGAAGACGTATCCAAGTACAAAATGGTGGAATACCCATCTTTTTCTTTACGGGGAAAAAGTTCTGTGAATTTGACTAGAACTGCTAAACTTCTGATCTTTCTTTTTTTTAAAAAAAATGGGCCGTATGATCTTATGATCCATCATGATCCATGGACTTGAAGGGGTTGCCTGATGAATTTCATGGGCCACTGGTAGAGCTACATTAGGTGCAGAACCCGCAGTGCGGATCCAGGAATTTTGTTCAGGCAAAAATAACAAATAGTAAAAATAATTTTAGAACCCATAAATATATATAAGAATTATACTATATAATATGAAAATTAAATATTACAATTGTTCCCTACGTGTTCTCATATTTTGATAACTTTGAATTATTTGCTCATTTTCAATACGATTAAATACATCTTTCTCATAATCAAATAATTATTTAATAATTTATCACCCATCTGCAAACTGTTTTCTTCCCAAAAAAATTGATTACAAGTCATATCTCTAACCAGTCTTTCTTACATTCTGTTTTTAACTATCTTCTTTGAAAAAAAATTGAATACAGTTCAAACTACTAACGATTCTAACAATTATCTTTCTTTCAGTCTCTTTTAAATTTTTAATAATTATCTCTCTTTTTATTTCTTTTATTAAAAAAAAGAAAAATTGAACTTAGGTAAATCTAAAACAATAAAATAATGGTGTGTAGATAAAGTATTTTATCATATTTGGAAGACATTAAAAACAAACTTACCTCTTGCCGTGGTGTGATGGGATTGATTTAATAAAATTTGTAATGTAGGAGTTGTGGAAGATTAAAGGTGAGAAAGAAAATGAAAGAGTAAAAAATAAATAGAACAAGAGAGATGTAGATAAGTTAGAACAAGAGAGATGTAGAACAAGAGAGATGTAGATAATGAGTGGCAGCAAACCACGGATCCACCGACTTACCAAGTTCTATACAAAACAGTAGTTTGGGGTATTATAGTTTGGGCTGGCTTTTATTTTTTTACAAATTCAGTGTGGGCAAAAATAAATTAAATGTGTGTTATGGGTTAAAACTTAATGGGCTAATTTTTTTTTTTTAAAATTGGAGCCCAGTATAGTCACCTACCTACAGTGACTACACTGTGCATCCGTTGGATGGTTAACTTTTTTTGTCTGAGCCCAATGAATTGATCAAGCATTTTATAATCATGGATCTCATAAAAAGTTTTCTGAAGAACGATATGGTAGAATGGGAATGATACAGTTTCCTGAGCTAAATCTATTTAATATCAGTAGCTCGATGGACAAGTTCTTTTTATAAGTTAGTTGTATGATTGTTTTCTTTTTTTTTTTTGTTTTCCCAGGGATTGTGTACGGTCTAAAATGGCAACCTTACTATTTAATTTGGAATTAAACTAATTAATGATAAACATCCGGATCAACGTGCATGTATAAAGATCGATATCATATCATATCACATGATGTTCGCAGAAGGGAAGAAGACCTCGGGTAAATAATTCCAAGCCATCCGTGGCATGACTGATCACCATTTTGTGCAAGATTTTGCAGTTGATGGTGGAAACTCCTTTGTCTATATATGGCGAGTGAGATTTTCTAGTCTAGATCTATTTTCTAACATCTCATCGACATGATGACGTATAAATCTTGAAACCTTAAAAGGACTTGCACTTGCATGATACAACTAGCATTTTGGTCTATAGAACATCCGCTTGCACCTTCACAATTGAAATGCAATTAATGCTGCCGTAGCTAGACCTCTCTTCCTTTCCCGCCACTACCCACGATCCAAATATGAAGTCCTTAGTCCTTTACTATTACAAGTATAAGCATAAACCACAGCTATGATTTGTGAGCTTAAAGAAAATCTGGTCAAGATGGATAAACTTTTAAACTGAAGGACATTGCGCGAAAGAGTAAGTATCTGGATGTTTTGCGGTTAATTTAGAGTTTGCTAGGAAGAATTGGGAAGAGGATTACGTGAAGATTGCCAGTTTCAAAACAGTTGATCTGTGACGCTGGCTGAAGGTGAATTTGAAGTTGGCCATTTTGTTTGCAACCAGTTGATGACACACTATATGGTTATTTAGGAGGAAGCAAATTGGTCTTTGATTCGTCCCACACTTATTATTGGAGCATTGCTGTCCGGCAAAGGAAGTGAGTGTTTCAGTCTCTTGGACATCTTCCTTGAATCTAATATAAGTGATGCGATTGATGTTCTTGCAAAATTTCAGCTACTCAGGGGCCCCAGGTTACTTGGAGCTGCCCCAGCCACCGCCTGATATTTTAAATTTGGCACCGGAACATATCTGTTTTTAGCCCATAATGGCATCTCTCGTTTTAATTAAAAAAAGAGACAAAAAGAGTAATCATTTAGAGATGAGCATGGAGTGCGCTTATTGGTCTTCGCATCCAGGTTGGCGTTGTCAGATTCTAGATTTACATGCATATGTTCTTAATTGTACTTATCTCCATTATAAACGACAGCCTCCTATAAAAAATTTATAAATGACAGGCCACACATTTTGTCATGTTTGTATGGTCACATATAGGATATGTTAACTAATATTTATCTCCTTTATAATTTTTTCATGTTGGCAACTTGGCATTGTCAGATCTATCTGTTCCTAATACTTTACCTCCCTTATAATTTTTTGTCAGGTTGGAATGGTTAGAGATAGAGTCACATACATATGTTCTTAATACTTATCTCCCTTATAAATGATAGCCTACACATTTTGTTTACTCATTCTGTACCGTACAGCTTAGCCATCCCACAGGTACACTCTTGCTCTCCAATTCAATGTTAGTTATTCATTACACATTAAATGACACTTTTGTGAAATGGTTGATTTTCTGCCTCTTTCTGCAAGAGTTTCCCACTTTCTATAATGCACAAGTATTTGCATTGTCTTTTCGAAAGAATCACATTGCCTACGTCTTAGGTGAAAGTTTCCTGTGTAAAACATATAGTACGCATGTCTTCAGACTTCCTTAAGAAGAAATAGAAGCTAATATAATCCTTTGTTCTTTCTTAACTGATGTCCCTCATGTTAATATGGTCCAAGTTGCAGGCAGTTCATCATGTGCTGAACGATTTGTTTCTTTTTACCTAAATGTGTGGGGTAAAAGGATTTGTTTTTGGGTTTCCAGTATCTGATTTTTGGTTTTGCTTTGGCAGATTTTGTAAATCTGAGGGAGGAATTCATATTAGGATGAAGCAAGCCAATGTCCTGTGTTTTGGTCTTGGACTATTGGCTTTGCTGAGCTATGTTGAATGTGCAACCCACACTACACTAGGTAGGTGTCGTGGCTGTATTCTACCAGAGGACCCTTACAGATATTTCACTTTGACAGTCACGTATGGAACTGTCAAAGTCCTGGATCAACCTCAAAGGGTAGGTTATTAGCCTTTCCAAGTAAATAATACTGAATGACATTAACTACAGGAAGTTCAGTTTGTTGTTACTTTAGTTGGTTATAATCCACCAGGAAAAAAACTTCAGTTGGGTGTTTGACATTTTTGCAATGTTGCAGGTTATCCTTGTTAATGGACAGTTTCCAGGCCCAAATATCGATTGCGTGACTAATGACAACATAATTGTAAATGTCATCAACAAGTTGGATGAACCTTTTCTTTTCACATGGTTTGTGTCGAATGCCATACATATGCAGTTATGAAAACTTATTTGCTGTTATTATAGTAACCAGGACTGATAGGCAATTCCTTTTTGTTAATTTAGGAATGGTATTAAACAAAGGAGGACTACATGGCAAGATGGAGTTCAGGGGACTAATTGCCCTATCCCGCCAAATTCTAACTGGACATACAAATTCCAAGTCAAGGATCAGATTGGATCTTACAACTACTTCCCTTCAATTGCACTTCAAAGAGCAGCTGGGGGATTTGGAGGTTTCAATATCATGCGAAAGGCTAATGTTTCACTTCCATATCCCATTCCAAACGGACTGTTTACTCTGCTTGTAGGTGATTGGTACATGGCTGACCACAAGGTTTGTTACGCCTAAATCCACCTGTCATACGCATTCTTCTTGTACAATTTCTATGACCCTCAATGTTTAATCATTCATGGTGAAGTGATTCGACCTTGCCACCTGTATCTGCAGGTATTGCAGCAAAAACTGGACCAGGGCATTCCCCTTCCTTTTCCTGATGCTCTTCTCATAAATGGGCTTAAAAATGGTGCTATCTTCACAGGGGAGAAAGGTGACTAAATCTCCAAATACCATATCTGTTCATTTCCTTCTCTTCTCAAAGGTACATTGTTACCAGCAAATGCTACAACTTGACACTTTAACCAACTCCTGGGTGACATTTTTTCCCTCTGCAGGCAAAACTTACAAATTCAGGGTTTCAAACGTGGGAATTTCAACTTCATTCAATTTCAGAATTCAGGGCCACACTCTAAAACTTGTTGAAGTTGAAGGATACCATAATCAGCAACGGGAATACGACTCAATTGATGTTCATCCCGGTCAATCAGTGGCGGTTCTTGTTACCCTAAATGGGACACCAAAGGACTATTACCTTGTTGCCTCCACCCGCTTCACAAAAACTATTCTCACTAGCACTGGAATTCTACGCTATGCTGGCTCCAACACCCCACCCTCTCTGCCATTGCCTATTGGCCCACCTACTGATATCCAGTGGTCTATAGATCAGGCCAGAACCATAAGGTACTTAGCATTTTCCTGTTTCCGGTCCAGGAATTCCTAGCTTGATCAGTTTCTTGCCTTGTGTAGTGTAATGTAAGCATCCTTTTATGTTTGGGGGCAGGTTGAACTTGACAGCAAATGGACCCGGGACTGAGCCTCAAGGGTCGTTCCAATATGGGAGAATTAAGGTTGTGAAGCAACTAATCTTCGCAAACTCAGAAGCTAAAATCAATGGAAAGCTGCGATATGCAGTTAACGGCATCTCCTATGTGGATCCATCAACTCCATTGAAGCTAGCTGACTGGTTTAACATCCCTGGAGTCTTCACCTTGGAATTCCCGATTAAACCCACCAAGGCCACCCCTGTTCTGGGCACATCTGTGGTCGGAGCTACATTCCGTGACTTCGTGGAAATTGTCTTCGTCAACCCAGAGAATTCCGTCCAGACTTGGCATCTTGACGGGAAGAGTTTCTACGTTGTCGCGTAAGCTTGCTTGCTTGCAGCCAAACTTTTGCTGTTAATTCTGAGTAGTCTCTCTACACATAAAATTAGTCACTGATGTATGTCTTTTTTTTTGGTTTCTAAACTTGCAGATATGGAACTCCTGGCCAGCCATGGACTCGTGACGTGCGTAACCATGGGCGCTATAATTTGCATGATGCCATTGAAAGACACACTGTTCAGGTTTATTTCAGAAAACTCCACATATAATAAAGAAGAGTAGTAGTTATTGCCACAAGCCAGATTAATTAACTCTAACCATGGCTGTTATATGTACTTGCATTAACAGGTGTATCCGGGATCATGGACAGCCGTATTGTTGCAATTGGACAACAAGGGCATGTGGAACTTGAGGTCAACAATCTGGTCCAGACGATACTTAGGCCAACAATTATATGTTCGAGTCTGGAACGCCGAGAAAAGCCCAACAATCGAGACTGACATTCCTGCAAATGCATTATTCTGTGGCAAGGCTAAACACCCCAGACTTGCTTGATGATGATTTTTAGTGCGACTTCTGAAGATATGATATGATCTTTTCTTTTTTTTTTTCCCCTTCCATGTTTTTTCTTACTTTCTTCATCAGTTACCACGGTGAATCAACGGTGCGGTTTCAGTTGAGTTGATTAGTGTTTGGTTGTCATACTATGTCTAGTTAGGCGGCATGTCGTCGTCTGTCCAAAGTGTATATAAAGGAGTTGTTTGTACTTTGTGTTCACTCATTCCGATAATAAAGATTTGCTTTTTTTTTTTATGTCAAAATCTTAATAATTATCCACAATCTTACCCCAAACAATCCTCAATCCCACCATGCAATCAAACCCCTAATGAAACATTAAGAGAGGTATTATTATACTACAAGTAGTGTTTCTGCTAACTCTTTAAATTACAAATGTTTTAAAAATCTATATACAATATAAAAACACCAAGTCTAGAAAAGCCGGCAAAGACCCCATTACCCTTCATTATTTAAAATTGACTCAATTACCTTTCATTAGTCAATTTTATTATTATTATTTCTAAAAGAAAGAAATAACAAAAGAAAAAAAAAACATAATCAATTACCGATATATAGTGCATACAACCATAGATTAAACAAGATATGATACGTTATTAAATCACAAACTTCAAACCTGCGAGAACAAATTGGAAAAAAACAAGAATGGGAAAGACTTCAACGATATTATTTATTTGCTGCAAGATACAAGTAAAACTCCTACTGTCTTCACGAATTGACAAACAAAGGAGAAGAAGATGGGTGGGTGTAGGCGTACTTGAATTGCAGAACATGATTCTCTAAAGGAAAAAGATATGGAACCTAGAAAAGAATAAACATATAGACCCACATTTAGAAAAGAAATCCCTTCCTGCGATGGAATTCTTTTAGAGCATAGCGGTTATGTATAATTACCAAGCATATTTTTTTCCTGTCCAAACATAAAGCCAACAATTAATATTGAGCATACTGAAACATTGGGTGAGTTTCCAGAGAATTGTTGCTTGCATTAATACAACAAAAAAGGTACTTCCAATTTCCTCATTGTATGTTCAGTTTTATGGATTGATTTATGAGCACGATAGCATAATTAACCCTGAAGAAACCCAAGAAAAATTTTAAAGGAGGTGAATTAAGAAATAATTAAAGCATGAAAATATTAAGAAAAAAGGAAATATGTGAGAGTTATGATTTCGTGAGGAAGACATAAAAAATAGTACATGAAAGCAAATATAATTAATATATATAAATTGATAATTTTGGGGCTTGATGTTGTTTCGTGTTCTCTCTTCATGCACTATAATAATATTTTATAATACATATCTTCATAACTCAACCTTTTTGTAGTTGTTGTTCTCATATCAAGTTGATATAAAAAAAAAAAATATTACTGTTTTTCTAACTTTTTTTTCTTTAATTCTTTTCAGAAAATCTACCATACAGTATTATTTTTTACTATTATGTATCAAAAAAAAGCAAAAGAACATCTACTATACAACTGAGGGAGGAAGAAAGAGAATTAGTCATTGAAAGAGCTATTTTTTTTTGATGAAAAGTCATTGAAAGAGCAATAGAGAGTAAAAGAAAAAGAAAGAATAATTCAAGTGATCAAATAACTTCGGATAATAATATAAACTCCAAGCATTAAAAGAAAGGTTCCATGTTAATTACTGCATTATCAACCCCATATCGATACCAAGGTTAGTAATTTATATTTATAATTATTTTAAATTATATAAAATTAACGTCATACGAAAAAACTTAATTTTACTTTAATTTTTTTGAATTTTTACTGCTTTATTGTTTATATAATTTTTAAAAAATTATTTCAGGAGTGTCTGAATATCAACATTCAAGTTCTGAGTTGTACAAGCTTGTAAATATTTGCCATGCATACATTGTGGGACCAAGAAATTTCAGTATGAAACATCTTCATTTGGTTGCAGTAATGGACAAATCAAATTAGCTTCACCAACCTATCATGATGAATTATATGGTCTATTCGCATCTACAACACGAAAAGCTGAGGAATTCCGGAGAAATATTAGAGCATATAACAGTATTTTTTCGGTTAAATGGCACAGATCGTCCTCTAATTTCTTGGATTTTAATGTTTATATCCCTTTTATTTTTATTTCAAACATTATGTCCCCCAACTTGATACAAATCAAATGATATTGTCCAATTTACCTGTTATAGCAGGTAGACCAATGGCGTGGTGACATTTGTCTCATGGGACCAACTAATCTAGAATTTTTAATTAATTTTATTACTATCATGTAGATTTTTAATTTCAGAAAATAGTTAACAAATATAATATTTTACATATTTATTTATAAAATGAAATAACAACCAAGTTCTTCCCAACTTCAAATGCCGCCCCCATTTTGATACG
This sequence comes from Turnera subulata, assembly GCA_028386065.3. NCBI lineage: Eukaryota > Viridiplantae > Streptophyta > Magnoliopsida > Malpighiales > Passifloraceae > Turnera > Turnera subulata. Next base: position 30,939 of record JAKUCV010000592.1, on the reverse strand, counting down.
AAGAAAAACGCTACACCATACCCACAAAAAAAAATCAAACTCCATCTATTGCAAGTGAAGGTGTGGTCTTGATTCTCGTTAAGGGCAACCAGGTAAGCGTCACCGGAAGCCTCCACGAGCCCAAAGGCCTCACCCACGAAGCTCGCATCTCGAATTCCATCGTCGTCTTCTGCCTCTCCTTCTTCGTCTCATTGTTAATGGTGGGACCCATCATCTTCTTCCCTGCCTTCCTTTGGATCTTCATAAGGATCTTCATCTCTGGCATGCTCCACACCCGCTGCTAGAATCCCAGTGGAGCCGGGGATGGAGGGGTGTCATCTGCCGCCATAGAGGAGGGTAATAGAGGAGGAGGGAGGGCGCAGGAGTGATGGTGCAAAGGAATTCCACGCTTGGGGTTCCACAGTCGCCGGCTATGAGACTAACCCCTTCTCAATTGTTCGTTGCTTGTGGGTTTAGACCCGAAAATGGGTTATGCGTGGTAACGAGTGAGGAAGTATCGTTGAAGTGTTGGGTTTTTCGGCAAAGAGTCGTGGCGATTTCAAGCTCCGGCTAACATTTAACGAGTAAGGATTTACCCACTCCCTCCATTACCTCTTAAAGTTCGTTTAATGGGTTGGTTCGGCTGATCTCGTTTTATCTTCAAATGATGTTTGGCTTGATTGATGGTTTTGGGTTTCTATGGATATTTTTAATGTTGTTTGGGTTTTGTGCTAGGTTGTGTGGTTCAACTGTGGACGGTTTGTGGAGAATGGTTAGTGTTGTGGTTGCATATAGTCTTGGGTTTTTTGGTTGTCTCACCTTGAATAGAGAACTGGAGACAAAGGAGAAAAGGCAATACAAAGAGGAAGAGAAAAGATAATGTTACTGAATTTAATTGGGCTCAATTTCTCTAATCAGAGGAGGGTTTTGATGCAATGCCATTTATGGGCTCCGCTGAGAGCAGCGGCTGTGGGGTTTTTTTCCCCAACCAAGGTGATTTTGCCGGCGGCAGCGGCAGTGTCGTAGATGTCGTCTTCTTTAGGGAAGAATGGAGTGGGAAAATGAAAGTGCATAAGGATATGAAATGTATTTATTTATTGTAATTTATTTTGGAAATAAAAGATGTAAAAAGTAGAAAAGTAATAAATAATTTCAGATTTTCCGGTCCCACATGATAAGTGTCACCTCCCTATTGGTCTACCTGCTATTAGAGGTAAATTGGACAATGACATTTGATTTTTATCAAGTTAGGGGACATAATGTTTGAAATAAAAATAAAAGGGATATAAACATTGAAATCGGAAAAGTTAGTGGACAATCTGTGCCATTTAACCGTATTTATTCGTTTACATATTTTGGAGTTAAATTAGATAATGAACTGGCATCATCCAAGCATGGAGACTATACATTCAAAGTACAAGACCAAATTTATCATCATCTACCTGCTTTGGTGCCAACTTAAAATAGTCCCAAATTTTTACAACTTTACTTTTACGAACAATGAACTAATATAATGCAAGAAGGACAATTGAATGAGAGTATAGTAAAGATGTTGATGGAAATTCTTGAAGAAAATCCTTATGCATAATTCTGGAAAAGGTTAAAAAGGGTTTCCATCCTTTGGCGAGTTTCAAATACGTATCAACACAAGCTTAATTATCTCTTAATCAATGCATATATAATGCACCTACGACGGATCAAGTTGTTGCCATATTGATTGAAGACAATACAGGTAACATATCATTTAAGAGAGATATGACCGGTTGGACATCATAGCCAATGACTAAGGGAATCGGAATACACCCTCCTAGGTTTCCATCACTGACACCGAGTGTCTGATTGGTGAGGATGCAACTGCAACAGGTGGTGTCGCAGCGGCAATTATGCCTGGTGGACGAACTACTTACTCACGTTTTGATATACTAATCATCACCGATGAAACGACTTTGTGTAAGATGTCAAAGCAATATCCAACTACAGAATTGATGAGAATTGCTAGACTTATTGTGTGGGATGAAGCACCAACAACAAAGTGGTTTGCTATAGAAACAATTGATCTGACACTTCATGTTATAATGAATAGTCAAGAATCTTTTGGAGGAATAGTTGTTATATTCGGCGGTGATTTTAGACAAGTATTGTATGTAGTTTTAAGAGATATAAGACAAGAAACTGTAGAAATTTAGTCAAATCTTACTTGTGGAATAAAATGGAGAAATTAAGGTTAACAGTCAACATGATGGCAAAACCTGATGAGAAATTTAGTCCACATTTACAAAGGATAAAAAATAGAGAAGAACCTATAATTTAAGATGGCTTCATTTCAATACCCTACGAAATAAACATTAATCAAAAATTGATCATTTGATAAAAAACATATATCCTCGGCTCGAACATAATGGAAAATCAATTACTTACATGACTGAGAGAGCAATTCTTACCACAAGAAACAATATGTATGTGTACAAATTAAATGAAAAGTTCAAAGACAACATGGCATTTAAAAGTTTTGATGATGCTGTGGACGACACACAGCTACTAAGAAGAATTTTTCAATACCTTAACTCCAAGTGGACTCTCACCCTATCATTTGGTGCTTAAAATCAATTTTTTATTCATTTTATTAAGGAATCAAGATCCACCAAATAAACTTTACGATGGTACTAGAATGGTTTGCAAAGGATTTCACCGGAATGTAATAATACATGCTGAAATCATTATGGGCCAACATGCTTTAAAAAATATTTTCCTACCGAGAATACATATTTTTCCACCAGAAACTGAAATTGAAGGGTATCCATTCAAGTTTGTAAGAAAGTAACTTCATCAGGCATATAGCACAACTATCATGATAAATCTAAAAATACAAGAAACTATCTATATTCAAGAATGCTAAATATAATATCAATTTCAGTTAAAAGTCACATTGACAGAATAAATATTTATTAACAAGCATGGAAGATGACAAAAAAAACATTCAAATTACACAGTGATCGAAAAACTTAAAGGATAAAAAATGCCACAATGAGAAATACAAAACATAAGTATTTTATGACCAATAAAAATAACTCTATAAGTTTATTAATATTAGGTTTTATACTCTCAAAATAATATTTGTTTTAGATTAACCAAAATACTAGATGTTAAAGAGAAAGATGTTATAGATATGATGGATACAAACTAAGTTTTGAGCATAGTAAGGATTGAAAAAAATACTTATCATGCCTAAATATTTAAATTATTAATAAAAACTATTTCATATATATTTAGTATCTCATAGGTATACGTTAAAACTCGAAGTATCTGATATCAGCAACGTTATTTGACGAGGCAAAAATGATAATTGGACATAGCAAAGAAAGAAATTGAAAAGTTAATTTCAACCAATACCTAAAAAAATTAAACTAGAAAAAGACTATGGATTGTTGCTATTGGAGAAACTTTACTTTCCAGGCTTTAAGATGATTATTGTATTAACTATTTACTTCATCAATAAACTTATTTATTGTAACTTGAAATTTTCACCTGATTGACATTTTTGTTACGGTAAAACTATTTTTTAAAATAACCAAATTGTACCACTTTTAAAATAACCAAATTGTACCACGTGCATCGCACGTGCAAAAACACTAGTTAATTATAAAAGTGGTAGAGCTTTAGTATTGCTTCGATAAATAATATAAAATGAATTTATATAAGCTTGTTAAATTTTTATAGAGATTTTTTTCGATGGTGTGGTAACTTGCCATGTACTCTCTCCGTTCCGAATTAATTGACGTTTGAGGGGAAAAATTTTGCTCCAAAAAAATTGACGCTTCACAATTCTCAATGAGCATTAATTGAAATTTTTTCATACTTATCCTTAACTTTACATAACAATTACATATTAAAAGTAAAATAAGGGTAAGTTAGTCAAATAACCCTAGATTCTAGGTTATTAATTATCTTTCTTAATTTGTGTGGAGATACCTTAAACTTCAATTAAAACGGAACAGAGGGAGTATTATGCAAGCGGACATGTTAGCGCTTTTTAACAGAAAATTAGAACTTCTATAATCCAATTTACTAGGATTCAATCGGTGGTTTCATAAAAATCAATACTAATATGAATTTCACAAAATGGTTTAGAATTGAAAAGGAACGAAAGGGGGATATTTTCACTTCTGGCCCAAAAAGGAAGATAGAAAGGTTCCCTCTTGATCGTTGTGCTGAGCATCGACAAATGATGTCAATTAAAAAAAAAGAAACCATTGGGCTGGACTGCTGGAGGTACTATATATATAAGCGGATTAAGAACAAAATCCCATACTTCTTTTCTCATTTAGTCCACCATAAATTAGTATTACCCGTTTTTTTTTTTTTTTTGTCGCAGAATTAGTATTACCCGTTCCATTCTTGAAAACCAAGTCACTTGAATCAAACGTTTATTGAAGATGTTCAGTCAACAGTCAGTGTAGACTTTGAAGATCCTATCGCAGATAATCCCCTGTTACTTACGTGCCGCATTGTGCTTATATCTAGAGTGAATATCATATTCATATTCGATTTTTGGCTCAAAACCCGACAGAATGAAACCAGTTATTTATTTATTTTTTCATAAAAAGAAAGAAACCAATAATCATTTATTACACACACATTGCTGTCGAAATTACAAAGGAATAATTTGTTACAACCTTGAGACCAGTGTCGGCTTCAAGTCAGATTCGGTCTCAGTGTTTGTACCTAATGTTTGCCACTGCTTCTTGAGTTTAAAGAGGGTTTTGTGCACTTCATCAAAGTGAGGCTGGGTTGCTTTTATTGTGTCCTCAATCCACTGCTGAATTTTCCTGTGTCGGCTTAGTATTCGATTATGATCCTGTTCATCCAAAAGCTAAAAAAAGAAGAAAAAGCTTAATTAGTGGGAGACATGCGATATACGTGTATATGATATTACATGTTTTATTTGACTCGAGCGTTGAAAAAAAATGTACAAGACAAAAGCTGACATATATACGTTGAAATGGTGTTTCTTAGACACGTACCTCTAGTTGCATGATTTCACAGACCAGGCTCAGGTCTGCTATGGATGGTTGGTTGCCGCCTAGTAAGAAACGTCCAGTGTCCTCCAGCCAAACAGTCTCTATTTTGAAGAGTGATGAAAGGAGAAGTTTCTCCGACTTAGCAGCTGCTTGTGGATCCAGAGGAATGCCAAGACGAGTTGCCTCTTTGTTCAGAATATATCCAGCTGGGAAGAAGCATATCAACATGAAATGGTCAGCCAGTTTGACACTAATTGGTATTCGACCAATTGACGTAAGATAGTGAGAATTATTTGGCAGATTCACTGAGCCTCAATATTTTGACTGACATCATTTTTCTATTTTACATGATTGTAAAGAAAACAAAAAAAAAAACATGATGACAAGTGATAACAATTCATCCATTTTAAACAAAAAAAAAAAAAAAGCACGATATATAGGAGCACTAATATCTCATATTTAGCAATAACGTACATGAACCAAGGCGCAAATTTGAGTGATGCCAGTCCAACAATGAGTGAATCCTAGCTCTCCTGCGAGGATCAGCTGGATACCTACAAAGTCAAATTTTGTTGCTTATAAAGAACTTGAAAAAAGAAGGTGGTACAAATAAACTAAATCCTTAATTTGGATATGCCAACGTTATAAACATCTTAAGCTGTCAAAAAACATGCAGAAGAATTCAATTACGGCAGACTAACAACTATGCTTACCAGTGCTCAGCAACTCCGGGAAACGAACTCGCAAGATAAATTAGGATTGTATGACTGCAAAGAACAATATTGAACAAACCAAAAAAAAGAACCAAATTATGAATATAGTTATAATTAGGGGAAAGAAAAATAACAACATCAAAGAACAAAACTTGGCTTAAACTCTAGACGTTCAGGAAGAAAGTGAAGTATAAAGGATAAAGAGAGAGGACGCGATTTCAAGTACCTTTCAAACAAATTTAAACTTCCATCAACTATTGCTGGCACTTGTTTCATAGGATTTATCTCTGAAATTACAACATTGAGAAAATGGAAACCGGGCTGTCATTACTTTCTTTGTGAACAGTATATTCATTTGGAAGCGTGGTATTTATAACTTAGAACGAGGGAATACCTTCATATGCTGGAGATAATTGCTGATTCTTGCTTATGTCAACTCTAACCTCCTCAAACTCTACCCCATTTACCCTACAAAATCAGCATATATACACACATAAACCTCATATTGTTAAGAGAAACCAAAGAAGAAAACAGAATTATCGACCCAGATAGTAATATCCCAGATAAGGTTAAACTGAATAAAGGCAAATAAAAAGGATTACTTGCAAAAGAGAAGAACAGCCCGGGATGGCTGTGAAACACGGTCTGCATATACTTTAAGCGTCATTTTTCTGCTATGATCTCTCTTACTCTCTCCCTCCCTCTTAATTCCAAGAATCAGTGTCTGATTTAGGATTTTTCTTCCCGTTTATATATAACTAGTTTATGCCCTCGCTTTGGTTCGGGACTTCTTTACATTTGTATTATTATAATAATTTTTTGCCTGCTTATCTTAACATAAGAAGACAAAGGGAGACTAAAGGACAAAGGAGAAAAAAGCCATCATCCACCTAAGAAGGAAGGAGATTAAAAAAAGAGGAGGGCAAACAATTTTGACTATTTAATTCCAAATCAGTACTCCCTCCATTCCATATTAATTGTCGTTTAAGGTTTTGGCACAAAGATTAAAAAATTACTCATTAATTTTGATTTTAGTAAAAAGTGTGATAAAAAGACTAAATTAATCCTTTTATTAATTGTTTATTTTTTTAATATTATTCATCTTTTTAGGTCCTATCACTTGGGGTAAATAGGAGAAAAGAAATCTGTCATGCATTGGATATACCAATGAGTCAATTAATTTGAAACAAACAACAATTCCTAAAAAGACAATTAATATGAAACGGAGGGAATATTAATTACTCCCTCCATTTCAAATTAATTGACGTTTAAGGTTGTGGCACAAAGATTAAGAAACCACTCATTAATTTTGATTCTAGTAAAATTTGTGATAAAGAGACTAAATTAACCCTTTCATTAATTATTTATTTAAGATAACTTTGCTAACCTATCAAAGACTATCGTATCTAGTAGGTCCTATCCTTAGGGGGTATATAAGGAAAAAGAAATCTGACATGCATTGGATATAGCAAAACGTTAATTAATTTGAAAGAAATACCAATTGTTAGAACGACAATTAAAAAGAAACGGAGGGAGTATTTATATCTTCATTTGATCTCTCAAAAGAAAAATATGTCCTTCTCAAATCTCTTTTTTTATGCTCTCTTACCCAAGAAAAAATAACTCCATCTCCTTCATTTTTATTTCTCTTTATTCAAATCATAAGTTTATATATTTTTGAGAATCTCTACTTAACCTAAACCTTTTTTTTCCTACCTAAAAAATATTACAAATTTTCTATTTTTACCATTGTATTTTGTTGCATACATCATTAATGTAACAGCCCGGGTAAAAATTTTGATTTTTACCAGGACTATAAAAGTCTTTTTACCATGATTTACTGTTGAATTAATCTTGGGTAATTAATTCAAGGTAAATCAGGAGTCGTTTTTCGAAACCGAGAGTTTTCCCGCGCTCGTGATTTTTCCGTGGATTTTTCGGACCTAAGTTGGTATTTTTCGGGTTTCGGAATTTCTCAGAAAATCACATCGGAAAATAATTAAGGGGGTATTAGTTATTTTCTGGTCCAGACAGGACTCCTGCATTATTAAGGAGTTCACACGCTGCATAGTAAAATCACAGCTATAAAAGAAGAAGGGAAGCAGGAGAAGGGGAAGAAGAAAAAAAGAGAGAAAAGAAAAAAAGAGAGAAAAAGGAAAAGAGAGGAAAAGAGAAAAAAAAAGAAAGGAAAAAAGAAAAAAAAAGAAAAGAAAAGAAGAGAAATAAGAAAAAAGAGAGAAAAATAGAAAATAGGAAAAAAAAATAGGAAAACAGAAAAATACAGAGAGAGGAAGAGAAAAAAAGAAAAGAAGAAGAAAAAAAAAAGGAAATTCGGAAAATAGAAAAGAAAAGGGAGAAAAAAAGAAGAAAATAAGAAAATTCAGAAAAAGAAAAAAAAGAGGGAGGAACAGTATCGTCACCCCGGAGGCGTCCTGCACTGTTCACGCGAAGCCGTTCCCCGCCGCCTCTCGCTGCACCACCACCGCCGTCAGGGTCGCCGTGCCATCGCGACCTCGACGCCGTCGCCTCCTCCCTTCCCCGCCGCCTGACGCGCGCCGTAGAGCTGTCGACCCGCGAGCAGACCCGGCGGATCCGTCTTCCTCCGCGCCTGCGTCTGCTCCAGCGCCGCCGCGCCCAGCTTCCGGCCTCCCTCGCGTCGATCTTCGCTCGCCGCTGCCTTGCCTCGCCTCGCCATCCTCATCGCTCGCTCGTCGCGCCGCCCATCTGCCGCCAACCCGTGGGATCCGGGTTTTGAGGGTTCGGATATCGGTCATTGTTTCTGGAGTTGAGTAATCGGCCAAAATGAGGATGGATTTCCTTCGATATGTGCCTATATTACTCGTGAAACACCCGTGTCCCAATTTTACAAATAAAATACTCAAACAAAAGAAATTACCAAAACACCCCTGAAACCCGGGACACGAAATCCAATATCAACAATATCCAAATTCTTAATAAAAAGAGATGTCGTAACAAATATTGTCAAACCGGCTTAGCAAGCCTCAAATCAAACCCGGCATCCTGCCGATACATCATCAATAGTAAATCCCGGCAATCCGCCGATAAAATAATCCAAAATCAATAGTGACATCTCAATAAAGATTCCAATGCTGCGGAAGAAACACACGGAGTAAAAATAAGAGAAACAAAAACAACATGCATGCCGACTATATGGATCCAACCGGGAGATCAAGCACAGCTATCTGCTGAGATAACCACGTCCGTACTCTGGAAGGATGGAAAGTGACTGCACGCTATCTAAAGTCTGAAAAACAACGTTGGCGATTATGTGAGTCGCCTACTCAGTGAGCATTATAAGTCTAATTATGAGAGTGTGCAGATCAAGTCCGAAAGGAACGAAGAGCAACAAGACAAGCATGCAAACATACAACAATCAGTACTAACATGCCAACATAATCATGCAATCAGATCATTATTTCTCCATCTGTTGTGTATTAAGTTTTCTTATTAAAATTTATTATTCAGGGCCCCTACTGTGTGCGTCGAGCTTGGTCCCGTCTCATGAGACAACCAGGCATAAGCCCAAATAAACCAGGCACGAAGCCCAAACATATCCTTAGAGAGAGAGAGAGAGACAGAGAGAGAGAGGGAGGTAGAAAGGGGGAGGTAGAAGGAGGGAGGTAGAAACCGGCCATCATAGGCCCATATGCAAATCCGCATACCACATGCTAACCCGCATGCAAACCCGAGGGGTATCACTTCCCGCTCAAAACAACCTGTCATCAGCACACAGTAGCCTAACTTCTACTGTACATTATCTTTATTCACAAATTATGAGTTTATGTGTGCCAAGAGATTGTGATTTAACAGGGTTGTGTGATAAACAGCTCAATCAGATAACCGGGTCTCTGACCCACAATACAACACACCAAACACCCAGAATCACACCACATGTTATAATCCATAACTAATCCAATCATCCAGCTCATAAGCAAAAAGTACACTTAGGCACACAATACAGATTACAGCATGTTAGCAAACAAGCATGCAACTCAACAATCCAATCCAACAAGCTCATGCATACAAACATAAAAAGACATATAAAGTCACCTCAACGACGATTGTCCTGTGGAGCTTTTCCCAGAACAGATCCTCCAGCTCCCGAGGTGTTACCCGTGCCTGAATACCGGCACACACAACAAATTATAAACAATTACAATAGAAACGTGCATGCATGTAACTATAATGCTCAACTGAGTTAAACCCGTCCCTAGTTAGCCAATTATGAAATTCCCTGGTCTAAACCCGACTTAATGTTCTCTCACCTAAACTCCAAGTATCGGGACCTAAAGTTCACCGGGCTTAAGCCCAACTAAGTCCAAGAGTAGTCCCCGAGCCTATGGCCCACTCATTATGTCCTTTACGAATTTCCGGCCTAAAGTCCAAACTAAGCCCAAATTCAATTCCCGGGCCTAAAGCCCACTTCCTTAAGTCCTTATTTAATTAATTATAGGATTGGGCTCAAAGCCCGTTACTTAAGTCCAAGGTCAACTCGATGTCCAAAGATTCCCGGCCTAAGGTTCTACCCGTGTCGGTAATTACCGGCCTCATACTACTCACACCCTCGGTTTCCACTAATCACCATTAAATACATAACCCAATTCCGAATTATAAGTACATGCCGGATATAGATTAAAAATACACCATATATACCGTGGAATGCCGAATTAACAACCCGAGTCTTCGCCGGAAAAATTCTGAGCCTCGCCGGAAAATTCCCGTGCCTTCGCCAGAAAGTTCCCGAGCCTCGCCGGAAAATTCCTGAGCCTTCGCCGGATTCCGATGAACTCGCCGGAAAACACCCAAAGCTGCCACAACGACCCAACAACCACAAACCAATTCAGATTCAACACAAAACAATCACGCAGATCCTTAAAACGAATTGCAAAAGAAGAAAACCAAAGGCCCCTTACCCGAAAAATTCACTGCCAACCCGAACCTCCACTTCTCTGCCGGTGGAACACACACACGCACCCGAGCACCTTCACTGCCCGTCACACCCAGCACCTCACTCACACACGCAAGCACCAATGCCGGCGAGCCACTCACGCACCCACTGCAAAACAAACACTAGCAGCAACGCCACACCGAGCACCACCAAAACAACAATCTGCAAAACCACAACACAACCCATCAACCCGCCAACAGTGACCATCCATCAACACCACGACACCAACCCCACGAACCCGTCACCGAACACAACCCCAAATCGGATTAGCCACAACACTAAAAGAAAGAATAAAGGAAGAGAGGAGGAGGGGGTCGGAAGCTTACCCGACCCAAGCAACGGCGACGGCGACCCAGATTCGCTCCCGGTTCTTCTGCAGCCACGGCGGAACCACGGCGTAGGGAAGGGAACCGAAGAGGAAAAGACGGCGTGAAGACGGAAGGGAGGAGAGGAGGAGAACGGAGGGAGAGAAAACGAGAGGAGGAGGAAGAAGAAAGAGGGAAGAGAGAGAGGAAAGAAAAAGAGAGAAGGAAGGTAGGAGGGAGGCGGCGCCGGTTTGGAGAAGAAGAGAAAAAAAGAAATAAGAAAGAAGAAGAAAAGAAAAAGAAAAGAAGAAGGGGAGTGGCCGGCTAGGGTTTGGCCGTTCCTAGTGGACGACATGAGACGGGACCGAGCTCGACGCACACAGTAGGGGCCCTGAATAATAAATTTTAATAAGAAAACTTAATACACAACAGATGGAGAAATAATGATCTGATTGCATGATTGTGTTGGCATGTTAGTACTGATTGTTGTATGTTTGCATGCTTGTCTTATTGCTCTTCGTTCCTTTCGGACTTGATCTGCACACTCTCATAATTAGACTTATAATGCTCACTGAGTAGGCGACTCACATAATCGCCAACGTTGTTTTTCAGACTTTAGATAACGTGCAGTCACTTTCCATCCTTCCAGAGTACGGACGTGGTTATCTCAGCAGGTAGCTGTGCTTGATCTCCCGGTTGGATCCATATAGTCGGCATGCATGTTGTTTTTGTTTCTCTTATTTTTACTCCGTGTGTTTCTTCCGCTGCATTGGAATCTTTATTGAGATGTCACTATTGATTTTGGATTATTTTATCGACGGATTGCCGGGATTTACTATTGATGATGTATCGGCAGGATGCCGGGTTTGATTTGAGGCTTGCTAAGCCGGTTTGACAATATTTGTTACGACATCTCTTTTTATTAAGAATTTGGATATTGTTGATATTGGATTTCGTGTCCCGGGTTTCAGGGGTGTTTTGGTAATTTCCTTTGTTTGAGTATTTTATTTGTAAAATTGGGACACGGGTGTTTCAACTCGGTTATTGTGTTTGTTGATTATTGCATGTTGCATTTGCTGTGGTTTGGTTCGGGATGTTTATCCCATTGTCTTGATGGTTGTCGGGATGTTTATCCCAGTATTGAGATTGGTTTTTGAACGTTTATCCTTGAGTCGTTTTGGCACTAAATAAAATGGATTAAATAATAAATTGTGACAAGGATGTCGATCCTTGATTTTGGATGGGATGTCTATCCCGGGATTTTGGTTAGGGATGTTGATCCCTGTGACTTGATTTTGATGACGATAATATAATTGTCACGTGGTAAGTAGTGGTACGACTCGATGGTTTAAGACTGTTTCGTGGTGGCCTTGACCTGGGTTCTTGTGATAAGCATGTCTATGCTTGGGATGTCTATCCCGTGATTATTTTTGGGATGTCTATCCCTGGGTTCGTATTTTTGGGATGTCGATCCCTGGGTTCTCTGGATTTGGTCTGGCACCCGGAATGTGTTGATAACTAGGTCTGACCTCTAGCTTATCCGTGACGGGGCCCGGAAAGATAAAAATGGAAATTGGTTTTATTTGAGTCTTTTGATTTGTTTTATTTTGGCGGTTTATCCCTGTTTTCGACTCGAGTAATTATAGTTGTATATTGATTGTCTTTCCTTCGTCGGTGAGCACTTCGGACTCACCCCTCACCTGCGGGCTTTCATCCCGTAGGATGAGTTATTTTTGGTACAGGTTTGGTGCATTCCAGACAGGCTGCGGCGTTATCCCTTGGACAGTGCTTGGATCCATAGTTTGCATCAATGTCGCATACAGTGTTTGTGAGTTATTAAGTCTTCCGCTGTGCATTGTTTTTACTATTGTTGGGCCATTGGGCCGGTTATGATGATTATTGTTGTTTTATTTTGGGCTGTTGAGCCCGTGTTTCTATTGTACACATTGTATGCTGGGCTTGGTATGGTTGGGTCGTCAGAGTTCCGGCACGTGTTTACTGTGTACGGTAAATACGGGTCGGGACGTTTCAATTAATTATTAAATAAAACCAATTTAATTAACCACTCAGAAAATTATTATTGGCTTTATATACCCAAACCAACCTCTAATTTTTTACATAACCTTTGTATTTTGTGGTAAAAGTTTCATTTCTTTAAAAAATCTTCTTGATATTAGTTTCTTTTCATTTTATAGTTTTATCCCATAACATTCTGTTTCTTCCATTCCATTGAATCAATATAACATATACACCTAGACTTATTATTCATGTAACAAAAAGGGCACTTCAATCAAGAACAAAAATAATACTAAAATTAATATTATAAATATGTTTTAATCCTAACTCCTGATTTCATTATTGTATAAATCTTTTGGTGTTTAAAAATTATTAGTTTGATTATAATTATTTTATTTTTCTAAACTTATAGGCAAAAAAATATTTAATTGTCAAATTAAATTAGAAAGAAATTTTAATTTACGTTATACCACAACTAACTCATCCACAATATAAGTAATTTTTTTGTACATTTGTTCTATTTATTCAATGATATATTTTTTTTTACATAGTATGTTTAGCTAAGCTTTTATAAGTTTTGTTACAAGTGTCTTCTGTTTTAATTTAATGTATTACAGTTACTTAGCATATATTTTTTCATTGATCAAATACTTACTAAACAGATTTAACTTTTTTCAAGTTTTTATTTATAGGTCTTAATAAGCGTATTTTATATTATCACCATAATTTAGATTATTTTAAGTAGAGTTTTCCTGAAAAAAATTTGAACAATGATTACAAAAACTGGAAAGGTACACCATTAGTGTGGCATTTGCATTTGTTTGCAAGCCTGTTTTCTAAATAAAAAAGTTCAAGGCGAATAATTTAAACGGTCATTAAGTATTTAAGTTCTTTGCATATGAAATTCGCATAGTTAAGAAAGGCAATTTATCCAAAAATATAACCGTGATACTTTTGGAGTGGACCGGAGTCCACATCCCGGGACAAGTTGCTTAGATTGGAAAACCTCGCGTGTCACCTTAAACCCATTACTGTCTAGGTTCATATAGTCGTCACATGTGGTCAATATAATATTTACTTAGGCTTTTTCTTTCTGATCAGCGAGCACATCTCACTTGTGGAGGCGTTTGTGTCAATGGCGGCGGGGTTTAATAAGATTGTACAGGAAACTCATGTTGACAACTGTATGTGATCCAAAAAAAGACCATTCAAATATGGCGATGGCGGGCAAAAAATGATCATTTTTTTTTATGGGGATGGCCACTTGACTAGGAGGATGAGTTTTCTTTTTTTTTTTTTTTTCATGAAGGCCGTGCTATTAGTTCAGGTATGAAAACTACATGGTCCAACCAATGTTCCTTTAGATGGCAGGTGATTTGATTCTACGTATAGAGTTGTGTACCTTAAACTGACCAATCTCATGAAGAGTTTATCTCCCCACTATGGCCCAAATAGAATCACTATTATAAGTCATCATTGTCCACCTATTTGTTTTTGTTTTTCTAAACTGACCGCAAATGTACGTTGTACAACTCAAAAGAATAGCAAGTGAGTCCCAACAACTTAATAATATAATTTACTGGAGTCTATTTACACTAGAGAGGACTTGTTACAACTTTTTTTTTGGATAAATGAATTATTACAACTTTGAGCCCAATATAGCATCCACTGCAATGCATGCCATCTTTTCCTGCACCCATGCCAGACATACGTGGAGGCACACGAACTTTGCCTTTGACCCCGGTGACCACAACCTTACCCCCTTGAATTGGCTATGGAAGCTGCATCAGGCCCTCAGCCACGAGAACTTCAGCCTCCTACTCGTAACATCTTGGTGCATCTGGAATAACCGCAACTTACTAAGGGTAGGGGATAGCTGCAGGAATCCAGAGGAATCGGCCAGATATGCTTTGGAGTATTGGAAGGAATTCATCGATGCAAACCACAAGAAGAAGACTTTGCAACAACCGCTGGATATACAGCAAAACACTGCTCCGAACAATGCTAGGCCTGAAGAGGTCTTTATCTTAAATTCTGATGGAGCAATCTTTCCGTCCATGGATAAAGGTGGAACAGGATTTATTATCCGAACTTGTAGAGGTTCCTTCGTGGCTGCTGGGTCAGGAATTCATTATGAGTTCATGGACCCTATTTTGATGGAATATATTGCCATGAGGGATGGACTGCTACTGGCACAACGCCTGGGCATCAGGCACATTTTCGCCAAAACAGACTGCCTTAGCTTACATCTCTCCCTCTGTAATCGAGAGATTGATTTGTCCTACAAGTCCTCTGTACTTGAAGACATTATAGCTCTCTCTCACACCTTTGATTTTTTTGAAAGCTCCCACACACCCAGAAATTGTAACTCTGTAGCGCATCTCCTTGCGAGACGCTCAGTGGACTTCGGTGTGGAGCAGAGATGGCTTGATCTGGCCCCCTCCTTTGTTTCAAGAGCCATCCATGCAGAGGTGTAACCTTTCTTCATGAAATAAAAAACCGATTTCATATCAAAAAAAAAAAAAAATATAGGCTGTGAGTTAGCGTCAGTGTTTGCACCCACTGTTTGCTGCCTCTGTAGTCTCTTCTTTATTTCAAATAGGTACTTGTGCACTTCATCAAAGTGAGGCTTGGTTGCTTTTCTTGTGTCCTCAACCCACGCCTGAACCTTTTTGTATGGGTTTAGTATTCTATTACGATCCTGTTCATCCAAAAGCTTAAATCCAAAAATAACAGAAAAGAAAAACTTAATTAGTCTGGAAGCAAACTATGCCTCCATCAAATTTATAACCATTTTGAATATAGGTTGAGTGCTAATGAAAATTCAGAGCAACAACATGATATGTCCTCTATTTAATCTGTATTAAATTGCAAAAGAAGATGTGATCAGGTACGTACGTTTTTAGATACCAAGCAAAGAATTTCTAGCAGATCTTTCATAGCAAATTAAGATTTCAGCCAATATTGCTGTTACCTAATCAACTTCATTCCATGCAAGCTTTCTTAACATGTTGAAGAAGGGGGGACATGTCCACGTACCTGCAGATGCATTACTACACAGACTAGACTCAGATCCGCTATGGATGGTTCACTGCGACCTAGTAAGAATCGTCCACTCCCCTCGAGCAAAGCAGTCTCTATTTCGAAGAGGGATGACAGAACAACTTTCTCGGCCTTAGCAGCTGCTTGTGGATTCAGAGGTACTCCAAGAAGAGATCCCAGTGTTCTTTTCAGAACACATTCAACTGAGAAAAAGCATCAACATGAAAAACTAAGCACATTAGAAGTTGGGACTATGTTTGTATTGTACACACAACCAAAAGAAAGGGAGAAAAACAGTGGAGATGCAAGAGGCCTACCTTCATCGATGATATCAAAAAAAAAAAAAAAAGCGGGGAGGGGCAAGTGGAGATGCAAGAGATATGAATGCATTCGGCTTATCAACCAAAACAAGGAGAGATTGTTGATGATTAATGCACGAATATGAAAATATAACTGTTGAAAGGCCCTGCTAGTGCAAGTATTACGTTTTTAAGGCATCAATGGAAGCAGTGTCATCAATATACTGTAGTCTGTACATACATTGCAGTATTCACAAAGGAGGTCTCATCTATGATAAAATTTAACACTTTGAGACCTTTATTATATATGTAACCTAGCTGGGCCTCCAAAGGCACAAAGGAAGATCCACTCTGAAAGGGTCTGCATGCAAGTGATCGCGCGTTTTTCTAATTAATTAATAATTAGTGTATGTTAACCAACTAAACTGAGGTAGAGATTCATTTTGCCTATCTTTTAAGTTAAAGGATTACAATGAAAACATGAGAATAACAATTGCATCCATTTAAAAAGAAAATGGAGATTTACATGGAGGTCTCGAATCAAATTTTAGCTATAAGTACCTGTACCATGGTACAAATTTGCTTGATGCCAGTCCAACACTGAGTGAATCTTAGCTCTCTCGGAAGGATCAGCTGGATACCTTAAAAGTGTGAACCAAAGACTTGATCAGCTATTAGTAGCAGCAAAGATTTGGAGAAGAACAAATGGTAAAGTTGGATATGCCAAAAATCATTGTCACTTATACATGACGGTTATAATAAGAAATTAAGCATGTTGACCGTAAACCACAAACTCATCTAACATCAATTTCAGAGCAAGAAGATTGACTAAAGTTATCATTATACATCTTCCCCGCTGTGCGTCCTGATATGAATTGTGAAATTCAAGCCCAAATTTATTGGATAAGGTGAGCTATTACGGGGAGGGAGGAATGAACAATCAAAAGCCCGAGTAGTCCAAAATCTATCATGGTTTCATGCATGCAAGGTATATGAGTGTTTGAATGTGGACTTTCTGGGACCATATTAACCAAGCATAGCCTATACGGGCTTAATTTAGCATGAATATGAGGGACTTAGTCGGAGTTTACCCCGGCCATGTGGGCCCAACTAAGCTCATATAGATTAGGCCATTTTGAGCCTAGATAGGCTCAAATGAGACAAGTTGGGTCCATTAGGAACACCACGGCCCAATTAAGCTCATAAATTGGGATAATTTGGGCCCAGATAGGCCCAAATGAGAGGAATCAAGTTGGGTCTACTAGGCCTATCATGACCCAATTAAACTCAAGTTCTTTGCGTCAGGCAGGCCCAATTAGGCTTATATGGACTGAGCCCAAATGGACTTATATTGGCCCATGTGGGCCCGCATGACTGGGACAAGCCCGACCCAATTATGCCTACATGGAATGGGCCATTACGGGTCGGTGGTGGAGGAGGGTAACATTGGAGAGACGGAGGAGCAACTTTGGTGGACTTGGGGTTTTGGTGAACTTGGGGTTTTAAAAGATCAAAGTGATTTTTATAATTATAAAACTAGAATATTTAGATAATTGAATAAGATTATTAATATTTGAATATATGAATACCAATTATCCAACACATATAAACCTATTATTTTATAGGTTAAATACCTAATGAAACCCATATCAAATTTTTATTAACCCATTCATACCTATTACCCATTTATAAATGGTCAAATAAATAACTTATTAAGTATCCACTCTATTTTTGTCACCTCTAATTGGGAGGTAAAGGTCACTAATGTTTACATGAAGGGGATTTTTGTGCCGATTTTTATGCAAATAGGAATATACATTTAGAAGGTAGAATAGAGAAGTATATGGTTGGTTCCTTGTGTCGAGGTCAGGTCTATTTTAATGAACCAGTTATTGGAGCTTTTGGCTCATCAAGACTTGTAAATAACCTGCAGTAATGAATAGATGACCGTAAGGCCCCAATTTCAACCAAAAAAAATCACTACCCCTTTCGTGCAGAAGAATTCAAGTCCAGCACATACAAATGCTTACCAGTGAGGAGCAACTCCAGGAAACTTACATGCAAGATACATTAGGATTGAGTGACTGCAAAGAACAATTAACAAAACAAGAGACTGAGCCAAGGAATATAGCGCGAGAGGGAAAGGAAAATGAATTGTTAACATGGTCATGGGTTTTGATAAACCAGTAGATAGAACAAGATCAAAGAATAAATGTTAGCTTAAACTAGACGTTTAAGACGAGAGTAGGAGTACAAGTTTTCCAACGCGGTCAAGACATTTTATAAAGCAGGATTGATGACTAAACCAAATAACAATTTGTCTCCATAACAAAAGCATGCAGTCCTAAATGTTGAAATCTAATGAGAAACAGGGGAGGGGGGGATAGAGAAAGAGATTGTAAGTACCTTTCAAACAATTTCAATTCTCCATCAACCATAGCCGGCACTTTCTTCATTGGGTTTATCTCTAAAATTATAACATATCAAGAAAATGGAAATTAACCATGCTGTCACTGATTTATTCGAGAATGGTAAAACATATATGGCTTTAGTAGTGAATTATATATGGGATTCTCATCTGCCTTTATTTAATGCTGAGGTGTAATTAGGACATCATTCCGCTAAAGGGACATCCATCAATCAGTTCATGCAAAACCAAACCAAGCACAAGTAAGACATTAGATGTGGGAAGTTAGAGCCATACTTTTAAACTCAGGAGCTAACTGCTCACGCTTGAACATGTTGACTTCAACCTCCTCAAATTCTATCCCATTTACCCTGCACAACGATTTACACACACATATAACTCATAATTAATTTAAGACTAATCCAGCTCAAATCCAATCATTACAAAGGAGAAAACAGAATCGACCCGGAAAGCAATACCCATGATAAGGATGAAAGGAAGATGGAAAAACAAAAAAGAAAAAGAAAAAAAAGGGTAATATACTTGCAATAGATAAGAACAGCCCTTGCTGGCCCTGAAACACGGTCTGCATATATTTTCATTTCCGTTGTTTTGGCTACTTAACTTACTCTTCCTCACTCTTTATCATGTCAAGAATGAGTGCATTGATTATTGTAGCAGCGGCCCGCTTTCCTGTTTATTTATAGTGTTGATCCATGGCCCCCTCGCTAAACTGAGCGGAGTTGACTGCAGTGATCACCGTCCACATTCTCCTATCCATTAGTTTTTGTCCTTGTTCTTATCTGTTCAACAATCACCACTATTCCCACGAGGAAAAGGAGCACGAAGTTAACTTCTATGACGGGGAACTCATGTGGATAAGACAAATTAACGTACGTGAAGTTATTTGCTGCAGGTACGAGGACGAGGAAGATTACTTTATCTTCAAAATCCTCCCTGTTAAGAAAACGTGATTGCTCTACACTCACAATCAATCAAGCATACAACGAGAAACAAAAAAAAGAAAAAAATGACATAAAGATTTATAAGGTTCGGTCAATAAAATGACATAAAGATTTAGAAGGTTCGGTCAATATCAATACTGGCAGTTGGAACGAAAACATATTTTAGAATCCGTACCACATCTCCTAACCACAATACTTTTATTTCAAAACCTTGTCTTAAATAATAGTAGATAGCAAAGATGTTTGTTTCCTAGCTAGGTTCTGTTGGCTATTTCTTCTGCAAAGCAAAACTGGGCTACTAGTACAAGTGGGGCATTAATGGATCCAAGGCATGGGAGTCGGCCTTCTAGTACCCCAAGCTCAAACCTCCGGGAGTGTCTACCGGGCCTAATTGCGAGGTCCACATGCATCCACCAAATTTTTGTGTGCCACAACCCCAAACCCACTTCATTTTCTTGGTCGAGAGTTTCATGCTTCCGTCCAGCAACGAAGAAAAGCAGACAGACACCTACAAGGTAAAAAGGAAAGACACATAATAAGGGAAGGCCAAAGACAGTGACGCTGAAACTACATCCAGACGCATGCAACGAGATGCTTTTCTCCTTCCTTTTTTTTCTAAAGGAAGTTACGAGTCAAAATCACAAGTAGTGAAGTTGTATTTTTCTAATTCCTCGAAAGGAGAAAAAAAAAAAAAAACAGGTTGTATTCTTCCATCTTCAATCCAATGGGGGTTGATTTGATCCTGCTACTTCCTGGCGGGCACTTGGCATTTTTTTGAGCCGACGAGGAGGAGAATTTAATTCCACATGCACTGGACTAAAATTGTCCACATGGTTAAGTCATACATTTTTGTGCTTCTCCAAGATTAGTAGTAAAGAGATGTGATCTATCCTTGGGATCGCATCACATTAATCAAACCGACACTGTTGCTTGTCCGTGAAAATACATAGCGGTTGACTTCTCATAGATACTAATTCTCATGACTTTCAAATCAAGCTTGCATTGCTCATTCACAATAGAAAAAACACAAAAATGTTAAATCTCAAGCTTACACCCTTGTGTCGTGACGATCAAAACATAATCATTTTAGCTGGATTCCCCAATTATTAGTTGGCATTATTAGTTTGCTTGTTAGAGAGGGGAGACCATAGTCCGTAAGTGCTTCAACTAATTTGTTTTGCTTGATCAAAAAAAAAAACTAATTTGTTTTGCTTGACAAAATCTCGCATTCTAATTTTGAAGTGTGTAAAAAAAAAAAAATTGAGTTAGGAGACCCGTCATCCACCATAATAAAATGGTCCCAAAGTCGGATCCCAATTAATTAAGGAAAAGCTTTATATAGTGCCGAATGGACGACCAATAAAGGCCCGCAATTTGACATAAGATTCTACTTGGTTAATTAATTAGCTACCACCGGGGTGGTGGCCCAGTGGTAAAGCCTTTAGCCTGCCATCTCTAGGACTCGGGCTCGAGTCTCGGCGCTTCCAGTCAAGCCCCATTATAGTGTGATGTGGCCGAATATGACCTTCCACACTGTGGGGTGGTGGCCGTTGAGACCGGGGTCTCCCCGACACTATGACGCGTAGCAGGCGAGGGTGTCCGCTGGTGCCCCGGTGGGCGGTCTCTCCTATGAGGAGGGTCTAATGCCAGGATGTAACCGGTATTGACCGGGGCCTGGACCGACGGGGCGATGATGACACCACTGATACCTTTTTTTTCTGCGACAAAAAAATAATAATTAGCTATTTAAATCAAATAGTTTTTGTCTGAGGCGACAAAAAAGAAAGAACACCATATCGAACCAATTGGTTGACCAGACCTTTTATAATCGGGAGTCTCAGAAACAGTAATTTTAAACTATAATCTATCACTATTAGAATCTAATTAAACATATTCTACAAATGCCTCTCAAAAATTTAATCTATTTTAATCTTTTTACTAAGAGAATAATTAAACATTTTATTTTACCTTGATCATCAATTTAATTAAAAAATATATTTAGTTAATTAACAATTATGATCTTTTAAAAATTATTGCATATGTAATAATATTGTATTGAACATTTTACTAAAATCAAATCACTTTCCACCCTCATGTATTAACTTAACTTTTTTAAGGTTGTACATGGTGTAATCTTATTTTGGCTTTACATCTGAAAAATAAATCATATTGCTTATTTTTTAAACAAACCTTTGTACAATTAGACATATACTTTTTACCTTTTTATCTCCCTCACAAAATTAAGCATCAAACAGCATTTTTTTATCTAAAAAATCATACGGAATGATAATTTTTAACTACTTGACATACATACATTATATTATATGATCATTTCTCTTACTATAATATAATTATACCTTAACAAATGCAATTAATGTGGATCCGTTCTCAGCTCCGTAGCCATAGGTAGATGTCTTACTTTGCCGCCACCATCCCATGATTCCAAATATGGAATGGTGTGGCACTACTCTGTTGTTGCTACAAGATTAAGTAATAGATAGAAATGAAGTATTGAATAACAGAGATAATAATAAAAAATAACAAAATTAAGAATTCACAGCTATCAGAAGTGAGATTAAAGAAATGTTAGGTATTGTTAAAGGATAAAATTTTGAGCTCAGATGGTTGTGAGAGAATGAGTATCCAGATGAGCATGAAGTGCGCCGCAAAAGACCCTGCAGTCCTCGATCCTGGGTCCATGTTGCATTTTGAGGTTATAGATTCACATGCACGAGTTTTAGTGCTTATCTAGCTTATAAATGATAGGAGAGTGTATTTGATTAGTTGAGTATTGTACCTGGATTGGGTGTCCTCTCTTGCTGCTCCTCATAGGTACTCCTCTACTCCTAATCCAAGTATGGTCTCTAGCGGCGTGTTTGATCTCTTTTCCTCCCTGCAAAGTTTTACATTTTATTCAATGCACATGTTCTTGCACTTTGTAATAACGTAGTGTAGCAGTTCCGTGTACAATTATATCTATATATATTCTTTATGTCCTTTTCGAACTGAATGTTGATATTGCATCAGGGAGTCCAACAAGGGGGGGACATATTTACTTCTTTTAATTTCTCGATTCAATGTGTGTGGTAAGAATGTATGCTTCTTTGGTTTTCCAGTTTGTGATTTTTGGTTTTGCTGTGGCAGATAATAAAGATCTGGAGAGGCACATCAGAATGAAGCAGGCCACCAGGATCCTGTATTTTTGTCTTGGGTTTTTGGCGCTGCTCAACTTTAGCTTTGTGCAAGCAGAGGACCCCTACAGATATTACACATGGACAGTCACGTATGGGAGTGTTAAAGTCCTCGATCAACCTCAAAGGGTATGTTATTGCACTTCTCAAGGAAATATTAAATGACATTATGGGAAGTTCACATTGTTATTTTTTGTAATTGATTTTTTTTAACTTGTTTTGCCTCATTATAATGTTGCAGGTTATCCTTATCAATGGGCAATTTCCGGGACCAAATATTGAATGCAACACTAATGACAACGTAATTGTAAATGTCTTCAACAAGTTGGATGAACCTTTCCTTTTAACATGGTTTGCCTCCAAAACCATATGCTGTTATGTAAACTGACTTGTTGCTGTTCTTAGAGTAACAGGACTAATAGGCAATGCGTTTCTGATTTTCATTCTAGGAATGGTGTCAAACAAAGGAGGACTTCGTGGCAAGATGGAGTTTTGGGCACTAATTGCCCAATCCCACCAAATTCTAACTGGACATACAAATTCCAAACCAAGGATCAGATTGGCACTTTCAACTACTTCCCTTCAACTGCACTTCACAGAGCAGCTGGGGGATTTGGAGGTTTCAATGTCATACAAAGGTCTGTGATTTCGGTTCCATATCCTGTTCCTGAGGCAGAATTTACTCTGCTTGTCGGTGATTGGTATAAGACTGACCACAAGGTTTGTTAGTCTAGCTTAAATCGACTTGTCAGACACTATATATGTTATTGATCATGCACTATTTAAGTAATGAGCCTGAGCCCTTGCCAACTGTGTCCGCAGGTATTGCAGCAAAAACTGGACCAGGGCATTCCCCTTCCTTCACCTGATGCTCTTCTCATAAATGGGCTTAAAAATGGCCCTATCTTCACAGGGGAGAAAGGTAACTACTCTTCCAACACAGTTTCTGTTCTTTTTCCTTCTCTTCTCAATGGTACATTTCGCTAGCAAATGCTATTACTAGAGAGTGTAACAAAATTCCTGTTGACATATTTCTCCTCCAGGCAAATCCTATAAATTCAGGGTCTCAAACGTGGGAATTTCAACTTCATTCAATTTCAGAATCCAGGGCCACACTATGACCCTTGTTGAAGTGGAAGGAGCCCATACTATGCAAGAGGTATACGAGTCACTTGATGTTCATCCAGGGCAATCAGTGGCCGTTCTGGTTACACTACATGCCTCACCAAAGGACTACTACATTGTTGCCTCCACCCGCTTCACAAAGTCTGTTCTCACCACCACTGGAGTCCTACGCTATGCTGGCTCCAACACCCCACCCTCTCTGCCATTGCCTATAGGTCCTACTTACCACATCCATTGGTCTATCAAACAAGCCAGAACCATAAGGTAGTATTTTTTTTGTTTCCTTCAGTTTCTTGGCAAGTGTGTTATTATCTTGTGTCATCAGTTTTTATCGTATAATAAGAGCTATTGAATGTTCATTTTTGGGGCAGGTTGAATTTGACAGCAAATGCAGCCAGGCCTAACCCTCAAGGATCATTCCATTATGGGGGCATTAATGTTGTGAGACAACTATTCTTAGCAAACACAGCAGCCAAAATCAATGGAAAGCTGAGATATGCAGTTAACGGCATCTCGTATGTGGATCCAACAACTCCATTGAAGCTAGCTGACTGGTTTAACATCCCTGGTGTCTTCACCTTGAACTCAATCCCCGACAAACCCACCAATGCCACCCCTGTTTTGGCCCCATCTGTTGTCGGAACTACACTTCATGACTTCGTGGAAATTGTCTTAATCAACACAGAGGATACTGTCCAGTCTTGGCATCTTGACGGATACAGCTTCTATGTTGTCGCGTAAGCATTTTAATTATACGCTTAAATTAAATAAGCTTCGTTCATATCTGAAGTTGAACCCATAATTGTCTCTGCATCGCACATACTCATTTTGATGCTATTTTTGTTCTAAACTCGCAGATATGGCACTCGTGACCGGCCATGGACCCCTGAGAAGCGGAACTATCGCTACAATCTGGTGGACGCCATTTCAAGACACACTGTTCAGGTCACAACAAGAAAGACTGATTTATTATGTATTGCCGCTGCTTCTGATCTTGAATTCTTTAAAACCAGACTAACTGAATTACACACTTAATTTGCAGGTGTACCCGGGAGCTTGGGCAGCTATATTGGTGTCATTGGACAACAAGGGTATGTGGAACTTTAGATCAGCAATCTGGTCGAGAAGATATCTAGGCCAACAATTGTACTTCCGAGTTTGGAATAATGAGAAAAGCTTATACACAGAGACTGACGTTCCTCCAAATGCATTGTTCTGTGGAAAGGCTAAAAACCCCCTAAATGCTTGATTCATTTAGTGTAACCTTTAGAGATATGCTTTTTTGTGATATTTTGATTACTTTCTTTATCAGTTACGATGGGGTGACTGTTAGAGGATTATATGGGAGATAGGTTTTAGAAGCTAAAAGTGACGAGATAAATGGCTCTGTTGTTATTTTTATGAGATTTCTTCCTCATCTTTTTTTAATTTGTATTGTACCTTGGAATCATCTTTCTGTTAATTTCTAATGATTAGTTACTTCTTATGTATTCTATATCATTCTTCTGATCAAATCAGGCTATTCAATCTGCTACTCACTGGAAATTATCGACAAGAAACACCGTTTTTAAACAAAATCTCTGCTTGTTGAAATGATACTGGCAGATCTAAATCTGCAAAATACCAGTAAAATTACCGGGTTGCATTCATCTTTTTTTTTTTGATAAAGAAAAAAAATCCTCGACGAAGGCGAATATATGTGGTTTGATATGGCTTACAAGATTGAACCTACGTCAAATCCTTTAATCCTGGCAACAAACAATATTCTTTGAATCATATCCATGGGATGACAATAGATTAACTAATGAGATAATCCCAAACTAATGTCACTGATAAATATCAAACTACGCTCATAAATCCTTTCCTAGAGTGATCATGGGATGAATAGATGATGTGATTTTTTTTAAAATGTTCAATAGTTTATGAGATGAACTACTTATTGCGCCACTGATTAATATTAATTTGTGCTCATATAAATCTTTCTTAAGAAAAGAAAATTCCTTGAAACAATCTATCATGAGGTGCCATCTGGACATAAAACGACAAGTCACTCATCATCACCTTGGAATGGAGAAACGGTTGACTACACTCGTTACTAACAATTCCGCGCGCTCCATTTTTTCGGCGGCACAGAATGCTCTTTGGTACATCCAAATAAAAATAAGAATAAGAATAAGAATAAGAATAAGAATAAGAATGCTCTTTCGGCACATCACCTACAACATACTTTTTCCATGTGATATTTCTCATTGATCTTAGTTGCTATAAAATTTGTGACTATGATTTATGAGAAATTTATAAGAACTAAAATTAAAATAAAAAATTTTAAATTTTAGTAATCTAATCACTATTTTAATCATGGTAATATAGTTAATTATTATATATGTTCTTCACTAAAATTTTTTTGATACAATTTTTAAGATATAATTATAATATTATTTGATTCTTCTTGCTTAACTTATTGATTTTAAAGTTTAATATTATAATTATAAGGTAATATAAAATTTTTGACCAACTACGTTCGGTCCTTCAGTTACCTTTCACCAATTTTTCCTTAAAGTTTCATAGTTTCAAAATTTGATAATCTAAATTAAAGTCTAAATTTAATAATATGTCTATATAATTTTTTTAATACTAAACGAAGTTTTATTAATTTGTAAATAATTACAGTACAGGCCAGGCCTGTTCAAATTGTCACCTAAGCAGGGGATTCAAAGTAAACCCTTTTATGCTCAAATACGGTAACTTAAGGTACAACAAGCAAATTAAAATTCCTACAGCGGCTGCTCCAATGCTTGATGCACTCCGCGCTAGACATGATGGTTGAAATACTAAAGGGTAGATCTGGTTGTGCTGCTCTGAGCCAAGATGCTGCGTGAAACATTGCCATGTCAGTGATCCTTTCAACCTCAGTAACTAAATTTTAGTTACTGGAAAATTCTGCAGTTCCTTTCAAGCCAAATTGAACGGAGGGTAGCCACCCCAATAAGAAACCACCAAGATCTACTGCGGGGCAACGGGGACAAGAAGGTCCATTGTTGAAGAAAATCATCTATGGTGGCTGGGATGCACCAGGAGATACCAAGCCACTTAATCAACGTACACCATACTTGCCAAGAGATAGGACAGGATAATAAAAGGTGATCGCACGTTTCAAGACTGGAATGACACAGAGGACACATAGAATCTGCAAGTGAAATTATACCTCGTTCTCTGAGGTTGTCTCTCGTTGGAATTGCTCTATTCAGCACCAACCAAAGCCATACCTCTACCATGAAAGGTGACAGTGAATACCAAATGAAAGGTTTTTTACGAATAAAACCAAGTCTTGAGTAGATAAGTGATCTTCCATTTTTAACAGAGTAAACTCCATCCGGTGAATGTTTCCACACCCGACGATCATTATGCTGTGGTTGTCTCGATATGTTGGAAATGATATTCTGTATCTCCAACATCTCTTCTACTTCCCATTCCCGAAGATGGCGTCTCCATTCTTTTGTCCACCGTGCTTGGTGATCGGCTGACTGAAGGCAAGTGAAAACTGAATCTGTTTGGCAAGTAGAGAGTGAAAAGAGACGAGGGAATTTGCTTTTAAGATCCCCACCACCAGTCCAATCATCTAACCAAAACTTAATGTCCCTCCCAGAGCCAACTTGAATAAATGAACCTTCCAATAGAGCAACTCGAGTTTGACTAGAAATCAAACCAGAGTTAAAAATATCACGCCACGAGTCTGAGCAGTTCCTTAGTGAGAAAGATGGACACAAGGTGCACTGATCAGCACATTTGTTTCTAATTAGTTCTTTCCAAGACTTCATCACTGGATCAGTATAACACCCAAGCCACTTAAAAAGTAGACATTGGTTCATAATATTCAAATCAATTATACCTACCCCTCCCATCTCCTTTGGAACAACAATCTTATTCCATGCAACAAAGCATATTTTCCTCGTGTTTTCCACCCCATTCCAGAAAAAAAGTCTAATAATAGCCGTCAGTCTCTTGGCCACAGCAACAGGTAGTTTGAACATAGACATATAATAAACTGGCAACCCAGATAACACTGACCTGATCAAAGTCACCCTTCCACCCAATGATAGGAATTTTCCCCTCCACGCCTTGAGTTTGCTCTTAAACCTGTCCACCACCGGATTCCAAGCATTAATTCTTTTCATGTTGGCGCCTAGAGGGAGGCCAAGATATGTGAAAGGTAGGCACTCAGCACGACTGTGTAAACGACCAGCCAACTCCTGAATTTGGTGTTGTTTGATGCCAATCCCTACAACACTGCTTTTAAAAAAGTTAATACATAAGCCAGAGAGTGTTTCAAAAACACGCAGACACCTCTTCAAATTCAGTAGTGATGGGAGATCCACTGGAGAGAATAGGATTGTGTCATCAGCTTATTGTAATACATTGACAGGGACCTCATTTACAATCACGCTTTGGATCAGGTTGAGTTCTGCTGCTTTTGTAAGGATTGATGCAAGGCCTTCAGCAGCTAGATTGAAAAGGAAAGGTGAGAGTGGGTCACCTTGTTTAAGGCCCCGGCCCATAGAGAATTCTTCAGATGGTGATCCATTAATAAGTACCGCCAGCTTAGAAGAGGAGATGCACTCAAATATCCACTGACGCCATCTGCTACTGAAACCCATTACATCCATAACCTTTAATAGGTATTGCTAATCAATGGAATCATAAGCCTTCTTGAAGTCTAGTTTCCAAAGAATGGCTTTTTCCTTAGATTTCCTCAAACTATGAACAACCTCATTTGCGAAAAGAACACTATCCAGAATGCTTCTTCCTTCAATGAAAGCAGTTTGTTGGGGTCCAACCAAGGTGGGTAGAACTCTTTTCATTCTCAAGGCCAACAACTTAGAGATTATTTTGTACAAGCCATTAACAAGTGTTATTGGCCTATAATCATCGAATGATGTATCTCTTGTTTTCTTGGGTATGAGAGTGATAAAGGCAGTGTTGGCACCTTTGGGCAATTCAGCAAACTCAAAAAAGTGCAATGCAATGTCAAACAGGTCATGTTTTAGTAGTTCCCAACACCTGTTGTAAAAAGAGAAGTTGAAACCATCGGGTCCTGGTGCTTTGAAGCTGTCACAGTTCCATACAGCTGCTTTCAATTCCTCTAATGTAAAAGGTTTATCCAACTCGTTTACTTCATCTCGCTCTAGCTTCCTGAACTCCAACGCACCAATGGAAGGTCTTGATCGACAGTTCTTAGCATATAGCTTGGAGAAAAAGGAACTAGCCCATTGTTTGATTCTGTTGTTATCACGTACAGGACTGCCATTAACCATCACCTGATCAATTCTGTTCTTGTGTCCCCTATTGCAAGCCGAGATGTGAAAAAATTTTGTGTTGCGGTCCCCCAATTTGCACCATTGAGCCCTGGACTTTTGCCTCCACATAGTTTCTAGTTGTTTGTAGTTCTCATCCAGATTCGATTTAAGCTTCCCAACAGTACTCAATTCCGCAGCTGATAAATCTCTCAACTCTGCTATGTTATCTAGTGTGTCAATCTCATGTTGGATAGATTCGATGCATGCCTTCACATTCCCAAAAACCTGCTTATTCCATCTACTAAGTA
The DNA here is from genome assembly GCA_028386065.3 of Turnera subulata. Classification (NCBI taxonomy): domain Eukaryota; kingdom Viridiplantae; phylum Streptophyta; class Magnoliopsida; order Malpighiales; family Passifloraceae; genus Turnera; species Turnera subulata. The sequence continues at coordinate 1,308 of JAKUCV010000592.1, read as the reverse complement.
GAGTCCTTATAAAACTCAATTTTCTCAAGAGATTGTATCTACCAGGGAATTTGGAACACGCTTCACTCCACATCTTTGTAATAATATCCATGAAACCAGGGTGACTCCACCAAGCGTTATTAAACCGAAACGGTTTCCAACCTAGCTCGGCAGCCTCTTGTGACAAGATCAAAGGAACATGATCCGATCCTTGCTTACTTCCTGACTTCAAAGAAATAAAAGGAAACATCGTGAACCACTCTCCTTCGGCAAAAATCCTGTCTATACGGCTTGCAGCCTTAAGGTTGCCCCATGTATACATTCTGTCTAACAATCGAAATTCAACCAAACTGAGAGCCTCAACAAACTCTTTGAAAGCTGCAGCACCCCGCTTATTAATTTTTCCACTTTTCCTATCCGACTATGAGAGAGTTTTGTTGAAATCACCAGCGACTAACCACGGTGATAGGAAAGATTGTTTCAAAGCAATTAGTTCTTTGAACATCTGAATTCTGTTGTCAGTACTGGAGTCCCCGTATACACCACATATCGTAACCATTTGATCCTGTTGAATACACTTCCCTTCAACTACAATCCATTATTCTCCGGACACAACACGGTGAGCTTCAAAAAAATCTGCATCCCACATTATTAACAAACCACCAGCCAACCCCATCGCATCAACTGAGGCGAACTCAATGTTTCCACGACCCCACAGCTTGTGACAGAAATGGAGGTTTAAATTTGACTTTTTTGTTTCGCTAAGGAAAACAAAAGTAGCGCGTGATTGTGCAATCAGATTGCACATCTGTTCATACTTCCTTGATGACCGAATGCCTCTAATATTCCAGTTAATAAGGCTAAACATGGAATATAAACCGAAACACGTGAATAGAAACAGTCAGAATTACACAGTCCTGGAATGCACCCATTCGACAGCTTCCCTGTCAACTTGTTCTCCAATGAGCTGATCAATGGCTGCCTCCACGTTGCTTCTATCCCAACCAACAAGGTCCCCGATATTGGTGGTCTCTATAACCTCCATAGAACTAAAAGAAACAGGTATGAGAGCACTGGAAACTTCTTCTGTCGCTAATCTTTCATTCACTCTGCGGACATCCGACTTAGTTACTGTAAGTTTCCCTAAGCTATATGACATTCATATAGAAGTGATTATATGCAGCGGAAGACAAGGGAAACAACCAAGAACACATGTGAAGCTAGTAAACCGTATAACAATTTTTACTTACTTGTAGTGTTAGGATCTTTCACCTAAGCCGGAATCCGAATCAGTAAGAGCAAGAAGAAAACCTGCTCCTCTACGGTATC